>VOPJ01005446.1:174768-245126 GCA_014673585.1 Semibalanus balanoides | reverse complement strand
CGTCCCTCCCCCCACCCCACCCCGGCGGCACTGACTGTCGGTTGCGGATGAGCCGGCCGCACATCTCGCGCAGGAAGATCCGCAGCTCGGCCAGCCGGCGCTCCTCACGGCGGTGAATCTGCTGCAGTTCCGCCTCGCCCAGCTGGCGCGGCCGCGGCGGCGGCGCCACCGGCAGCTCCTCGTGCTCCACTGCGGGACGAACGGTAGAGCCATGTCAGGGTCGGGTCTGAGTCCAGAGTCCAGAGTCCAGCAGTCCAGATCCAGAGTCAATGTCTAGAGTCAATGTCAGAGTAAAGAATCTGGGTCAGAGTCAAGGTTAGAGCAGAGACAGCCGACGGGGAGGAGACGGGACAGATTGAGAGTGACTTCGATGGGAGGGACGGGGCAGAGTGAGAGTCAGACTCCCATGGCAGGGACGGGGCAAAGAGAGTCAGACTTCGATGGGAGGGACGGGACAGTGAGAGTCGGACTCCGTTGGGAGGGACGGGACAGTGAGAGTAAAACTCCGACGGGAGGGACGGGGCGGGGCAGTGAGAGTAAGATTCCCGATGGGAGGGACGAGGCAGCAGTGAGAGTCAGACTCCGATGGGAGGGACGGGGCGGGGCAGTGAGAGTCAGAGTCACCGTCGGAGTCAGTCAGTCAGTCAGCGGGCAGGGTCTAGAGGATCAAAGTCGGAGACGGGAAAGAAAAAAAGGCGTTCAGTCGGGGGAGCGGAATGCGGAGGTAACACACGGTTCAACCCAGTGTCCCAAAATGTGTCGATTTGGATGGGAGATGACACCTAACTGTGAATAATTTTCCACTCTCTTTCTCCATTTAAGGACGGAATTTTTCACTTCCAAATAATGAATTGAGATATTGATTCTGACATCAACAAATATTTACTAAAAATACATGACTTCAATCAAAACCACTGCTTTTCATATTCAAAACAGTAATTTAAGCATAAATTTTCCACTCTCATGGTTCTTTTTGGGCTTAAATTTTCCACTCGAACCCAGCCAAAATGGAATCTTGGGACACTGCTTCAACACTAAACAGCATTGTTAATCAGGAATGTCTCGCTCTTTCTGCATTTTATAAAATATGTTAAAGGGAATGTTTCAAACAGTAACATAAGATTTGAGTTGAGATGGCCAGGTTGTTGGATTTCCATTGAAATTAAGTATTGTAGAAGTTAAAAAACGCCCACAGAGGTCTATCGAAAGTAAATTTTGAGTTTGGTTATTGACCATCTGCAAAAAATAAGCCCTAGTGATTAGGGTAGCCTCTTAAAGCCGAGTCGTCATCCTTTTTATCAATGTTGATGAAAGTAGAACTTGTTTTACATTTGGCTATTACAATTAGCCATATACACATAGTCATACAATATTGCAGCGTGAAGGTTTTTTTATATTTCCAATTATTTCCATTCATATGACGTCAATCAGCCCCAAATACTGAAAACTTAGTTTTTTCATGAAATTGAGGCATTTGTGAGAAACAAAGTCCGAATCGTGCTCAGCAGCAAACTTCATATTTGCACCACAAGCGGGCTACATGGACAACTTTCAGAGGAAGTGAAACATCCCTTTAAGTAAAATGGTTACCGGCTAGTTCCCCGCCTGTCACGCGGGACACCGGGATTCGATTCCCCATCTGGGAGCCTTTGAGCTTTCCGTCTGTGCTCAGAATCCATAATACAACCTATAAACGTTTCGCAATCCCGTCACGGGTAATGCCTTCTCTACGCATGAAGAAGAACTACCTGCCAGTCACCCAAACTGTCAACGGTACGACAACTTATCAGAAAGCCATCAAAGCAGCTGCCAGCAAGGTGTCCAAACTGTCAGCAAGCTACCAAAACTGTTAGCGAGCCGCTAAACTTGTCAGCATGAATCCCCAAGCTGTCAGCAAGGTGTCCAAACTGTCAGCAAGGTGTCCAAACTGTCAGCAAGGTGTTCAAACTGTCAGCATGGTGTCTACATTGTCAGCAAGGTGTCTAAACTGTCATCGGCATTAGCAGAAGCTCCATTTTCATTGAGAACAGGGGGACAATGAAGACCTCGTAGGGAAGAATCACACGCCCTGACCGTACAGCGGAAACTAGTCACACAGCGGCACACAGCGGCACACAGCGGCACACAGCGGCACACAGCGGCACACAGCGGCACACAGCGGCACACAGCGGGAGAATCCCAGCCTCAGTCTTAGAGAGACACTCATCGATGGCATATTGGTGAGTAGCAGAACACCAGTCTCCCGCCTGTCACGCGGGAGACCGGGGTTCCATTCCGTCGGGGAGCTTGTGAGTGCTTACCTACGAAAACGGTGACGAGACTCTCACAATGCGCTGAACAAAACATTTCCCACTTAAACGTCACTTATCTGAAGCACCCGTCAAAATATTAACACCCAGCTGTCGGTGGTTCCCACTCACCGTTCTTGTTCTTCCGTTTCTTGAGCATGATGGCCCGCTTCATGAAGAGCCGTGTGAAGAGTTTGTGTCGCTCCTCCACGCCCATGTCACTGATCATCTGGACCTGCCCCCTGGCGACACTGAACAGCGACGCTACCTGGAACACGCAGCCGACATGGTTACACGCGCGTCATGGCCGCTCACTAGGCAACAATTTAGTCTTCTTTCAACATGAGCTGTAATAAACCCATGTGGATGCTTGATGAATGTGATTGCGTTATAGAGCACATCGTAATTATAGAGGCATAGGGAGAATCAAAATAGGGCGTAGGCCGCAGGGCACTTTTGAAGATTAAGTTCAAAAGCCTAGCAAGGAGCATTAAAACAAACTTTTATTCCAGTCCGGACCCGATCTTCACTTATTTATCATCAGCTGACTTGACCTGACCTCAACCCCTGTCTCCATCCACCCTGCCCTGCCATACCTGCGTCTCCCCATGTCCCTGCCCCTGTCCTACATGGTACCTCTGTCGGCAGCCGGCCGTGCTCGTCCGTGTCGCAGGTGGCCAGCAGCAGCAGTGGCGCGCGGCGCGGCAGGTCACGCAGCAGGTCCAGCAGCGGCTCCCGCAGGCCCAGCCGCTCGGCCATGTACGCCCAGAGACTGTCGAGCCGCGGCAGGTACACCACCGACGGCGTGCTGCGGGCCGCCTCCGACAGCAGCTGTGTAACGGACAGGACACGGCAGACACAGGACGTCAGACAGGCACACGGACAGCTGAGCCGTGCTGACACAGACACGGAGTCAGACACGGACAGCTGAGCCGTGCTGACACAGACACGGGAGACTGAGGACACGGACAGCTGAGCCCGTTGCTGACACAGACACGGAGCAGGACCGGACAGCTGCAGCCGTGCTGACACAGACACGGAGTCAGAGCACGGACAGACTGAGCCGTGGTGACACAGACACGAGTCAGACTGAGCCGTGCTGACAGAGACACGGACAGCTGAGCCGTGGCTGACACAGGACACGGAGTCAGACACGGGACAGCTGAGCGTACTGACAGACGACGGACAGCGAGCCGTGCTGACAGCAGACACGGGTCAGACACGGGACAGCTGAGGCCGTTGTGCTGACACAGACACGGAGTTAAAATCAGACAAGAAAGGCAAAACATTGGGAACAATAAATACTTGGAAAGGCAAAGCACAGCTGGTAAAGATGACAGATCGAAACAGAACACTCTAGAAAGTACAGAGTACGGACAGGTCGACTCCAACGGTAAGACACGGCCACCACAGTGGTGGCCGTGTCTTACCGTTGGAGTCGACCTGTCCCCGGCAGTCGGTGCGGTCCAAAGCTATAATCAATGATCATCGCTAGTGACTGTAGCGATGATCATTGATTATAGCTTTGGACCGCACCGACTGCCGGGTGCATTCAGCGACCAGAAAAGCTTCCTGACGAGGAATCGAGCCCGGTCTCCCGTGTGACACTATATACTATATAAGAGTGATGATGTGCTCAGGAAATTCGCGTTCAACCAGACTCGTCCTTCCTAGCCATTCCGATCAGCACCATACTCCAAGTAACTCCATGTTTGAGGACAAAATAAGCCATGTTTGAGCGTGGCTCGGCGCCACTCTTACCTGTGAGAGCGTAAAGCTCCCTACAATATCACCAGCAACAATATCTCCCTATCTTAGGCCTGATCTCACATATTACTGCTGTGTCCTAAGATTGGGAATTTTGGGCGTAAAGCGACACCCTACAATAAATAATATTTCACTCCTTTGCCCAATTTTAGGGTTATTTTCCACTCTTTTTCACTTTTGAGATTATTTTCACTCATTTATTTTAATATGTAAAAATCCAGAAAACTGATCAAGTTTTGTTGAATAGATGGGTAAATTCTTGAAAGGGCTCTTTTTGAGGTAGAATTTTCCACACTTTTTCCTGATTTTTAGACTGAATTTTCCACTCTGCACCCTGGGTCTAAATCAATCCTAGGACACTGTAATACTGACACCCCCTATCTCATTCGTGAGAGCGTCGTGAGTGGCTCAGCGCCGGTGCCTTCTCACTGGGTGAGTGTGACAACACCCCATCTCACCCGTAAGAGCGTGGTGAGCGACTCAACGCCTTCTCACCGGGTAAGCGTGACGCTCCCTATCAGCTCACCTGTGAGAGCGTGGTGAGCGGCTCGGCGCCGTTGCTGTGCAGTGAGAAGGCGTTGAAGGTGAAGACGCGCACGTTCTCCAGTCCGTGCAGCAGCGCCGGCGCTAAGTACTCCGAGTGGCACTGGCCGGGCCGGCCCGCCACCAGCAGGCGCGGCATGTACGCCTCCGTCCGACTGCCGAACACAGAGGTCACCAAGGTCACTGACAGATCACCGTCGCCGAGGTAGCTGCTAGCGTCCGCCGACCGCACGGCGTCAGTTATCACGCTAATCAGATGATGAGACGATGATGATTGGTGATTTAGAGCGCCACAACTGCCTGATTATGTGGCACCGGTTTGCACCTACCACTGAGTCTAGACATAGTGGTAGCGCTAGAGGCGGGAGTGTTTTAAACATTGAATATCTTGTGAGAATCGAGAATGAATGTCCATTATGAGTGGGTCACAGCACATGTTGTAGCTGCGAGTTATAAACCCATCACGGAGCTCAATACGTCATGGGCAAAATTCGCTAAATTCTTTTTTTGAAACTATCAGCAATGATCTTATAAATATAATAATTTATAATCTACCGAACCGTCGAAACAAAAGAAACGCCTTCCGATCATTCACCAAACGGCTTTAAAAAATTGCAGTTAGTCAAAAAAACAAAACAGACCACCACCTTCAAATCAGATTTGCCCCTCTAAAAATCTTCGCGGCTGCACCTTCACGAATCAGGCATTTCTCTCCTCTCAAGACCAAACCCCCTTAGCTGCCGGCCGTCTGTTTGGTAGCCCCAGAGGAAGGCGTGCGCCTCACGTCTCTCTGACCCTCTCCCTCTTCCACCCACAATCTGAGCTGCCCGGCCGTTGTTTGTAGGACCCAGAGAGAAAGGCGGCGCTCACGTCCTTCTGACCTCTCCTCGCCACCACCTGAGCTGCCACGGCCGTCCTGTTTGTAGCCCCAGAGGAAGGCGGCGCCTCACGTCTCTACTGACCTCTCCTCTCCACTCACCTGAGCTGCCCGGCCGTCTGTTTTAGCCCCAGAGGAAGGCCGTGCGTCCTCACGTTCTCTGACCCTACTCCTCTCCACCCACCTGAGCTCTCTGACCCTCTCCTCTCCACCCACCTGAGCTGCCCGGCCGTCTGTTTGTAGCCCCAGGGGAAGGCGGCGCGCAGCGTGCTCCGCGCGGTGACCAGCGGGGCAGCCAGCAGCGGGCGGACAGCGGCCGGCAGCAGACGCCGCTCTTCAGTGCGGTCCCGCTGGCCGGCTGGTGTCATCCGCTCCATCGCGGCACGGAAGTGACACGGCTGCACCTGGTGTGGGGCAGATGAGGGTATCCGCGTCAGTTCACAAGCCGAGCACGTGTACAGGTAGCGGAAAGGATATACATATGCAGAAGGTAGAGATATCCAATGGCAAGGCAAGGTGTGTGAATTTGTGTGAGGCAAATGGGTAACGGGATGCATACATTATTGCAATGTTTATTATTGGTTATTTGGTTGTATGGGTGGCCCGATTACCCTGGTCATACAGCGGGTACGGCATATCAATATGCATATATTGAAGCTGACAAACCAGTCTTCAGACGACTAGCGAGCGGACCCGTGTCCACAGCGATGGTCTGCTTGAGATAGTGATCACTGCGAATTGTAGTGAATGTCCAGCTAGGCAAGACGGCTTTTGACATCAAATATCGTGTGGTGGGTGAAAAACATAATATACTGATCAGACACGGTCATGCTCACCCTTCCGCCTCACCTAAATCCGTCCGCGATCACAGGGTCAACTCCCTCTCTCCCAAGCGTGCCGCTGAAGCTCACCTGAATCGAATCCACATCGATGAGGAGCCGCTGCTTGCTGCGGTAGATCTGCGGGTAGCGCTGCCGCAGCGCGTGCAGTACCGACTCGGTGACCAGGTGCTTCAGATCGGCGCCGCAGTAGCCGGCCGTCTGGCGCGCCAACCACGACACCGTGCTGGGCGGCATCGGCGGCCGCCACGCCGCCAGCTGGATACTCAGGATCTGTTGGCGCGACTCGAGAGGCGGCAGCGGGAAGTAGAACTCGCGGTCGAAGCGGCCGGGGCGGCGCAGCGCCGGGTCGATGCTGTCCGGCCGGTTGGTGGCGCCGATGACGATGACTTCGCCACGGGAGTCGACGCCGTCCATGAGCGCCAGCAGGGTGGACACGATGGAGGCGTGGATGTAGTCCTGCTTGGAGGAGCGCACTGGCGCCAGGCCGTCCACCTCGTCGAAGAAGATGATGGACGGGCGCATCTGGTAGGCCTGGCGGAAGAAGAAGAGGTGTTATATAAGAACGGTATGGGAGAGCGCCCCACCGTTCTACAGAGCACACGAGAAGGGAACGGAGCAGTCGTGCAGACAGCCAGCGTGCAGTTACTGGCCTCCATAGCCAGCGGCCGGTCTCAGCCCGGTAGACTGTACATCAGCTGGATCGTGGATGCATCCAATGCATAGACGCAGTGCACGGCTGGTTGCAGCTGACGTACGAGTTGGCAGCACGCGTGGAAATACAGTCCTTTGCGAGACCAACACAAACAGTAGTGGGTACCGTGGGTAACTGCCCCCTGCCTCTCATTTTCTTCCACCGCACATGTGGCATATTCAAGAACGTCCAGTCTGGCATGGAGCGAATTTTGCATGGGACGCCCGCACTCGTCGATAGTATAGTGGTGAGTATCCCCGCCTGTCACGCAGGAGACCGGGGTTCGATTACCCGTCGGGGAGCTTTTCAGTCACACGCCGGGTAGGAACAAAACCCACCATCTGCGTAAAAACATCACGACTATGTGTACGCAAAAGCGAGCAGAACTTCTACAAGTCCGTTTGGGGAATTCGACCAGCTTTCTTAACTCTGCCATGTGAGAGAAACCCGTATAGGGTACTCCAATCACAGTACCTCTACTTGCATCCAAAGATATCAACTCCACCACCCTGCACCCGGCCTCACCTGGTCGAACAGAAGGCGCAGTTGTCGCTCGCTCTCGCCCACCCACTTGCTCAGCACGTCTGCTCCTTTCCGCATGAAGAAGGCCACCTTGCGGTCCCCCAGGCTGCACTCGTTAGATAGAGCGCGGGCCATCAGCGTCTTGCCCGTGCCTGTCAGTACAGGAAGGTTAGTGGACGACTCGTTAGATAGAGCGCGGGCCATCAGCGTCTTGCCCGTGCCTGTCAGTACAGGAAGGTTAGTGGGGACTCGTTAGATAGAGCGCGGGCCATCAGCGTCTTGCCCGTGCCTGTCAGTACAGGAAGGTTAGTGGGGACTCGTTGGATAGAGCGCGGGCCATCAGCGTCTTGCCCGTGCCTGTCCAGCACAGGAAGGTTAATGGCGACTCGTTAGATAGAGCGCGGGCCATCAGCGTCTTGCCCGTGCCTGTCAGTACAGGAAGTTAGTGGCGAATTAATCAACATAGTCATGTAGACTGCAGAGGGGAAATTGCGCTGAATGTATCATAGGATTACGCGAAATTAGCGGTAACGAGCGACTGGGAACCGATGTCGAAAAAATGAGCAAGGATTGTCCTCTGGTGAGTCTACAAAAAACCTATTTTGGTATGAAAAAATTCATTAAAATAGCAACGACCAGGCACAGCAATTACCAGAGTCTAATTTCCAGCCTTGGTACCTCCACTTCAAATATCCCATAAAAATATACAACGAAAAAGCTAATCACAAACCCGGTTTAGATCCCCCCTCCCCACCGTACCGGGGGGTCCACAGAAGAGCACACCCTTGGGCGGACTGATGTTCTTGCTGCTGAACACCTCTGGATACAGCAGCGGCAACAGAATCATCTCCTTCAGGCCGCGAATGTGCTCCTTCAGACCGCCGATCATGTCGAAATTCACGTCCCTGCAGGGCACGGGGCAGAGAGGAACACGCAATGTCATAGGACCGGCGACGAGGATAATTTGAGTTCTTGGGTACGATAATACAGGTGTTATTCGCCACCAAACCGATGCTAGGACAATAAAGCATAATAGTTACAGTAGAACGATAGCCGCAGGGACACACCATTAATAATTTTTGAATTGATGATCAGATTTATAATTTATTGACATGGTAGATATCCATAACTCAATCAATGCATATTGTTCTCGATGATGATGATTGGGGTTTTAGGGCGGACCGACAGCGAAGGTCACATGCCGCCCAGAATATTGTTCTCGAAACGTAGTTACTTTCTGATAGGTCACGATGTATCAAAGGAAACGTCCATACGCGGTGGATCGAAACGACCGATACAATTTCGAACAATAAATAACACAAAAAGCCACAAGAGAACACAGCCAAGCCTGTGACCCCAACACAATGCCCACGAGGCAACCCATGCCCACACCGCACCCGCAGGCCAGTGCCCACCCATCTCTGCCATTTTACGCCGCCGCCGTCCCCGTGCGAGTGACTCCAGTGACTCGACCGAGTGACTCCAGTGACTCGACCGAGTGACCTGTCCGAGTGTTGACTCACTTGTCGACGGCCATCGGGTCGACGTCTGCCAGACTGTTGCCGCCACGCTGCTGTCGTTGTTCGGCGCCACCGGTCCGCTCGCTCGCCTCTCCCTGTGAGAAGTTCATCGGAAGACACCTGGCGAGCGGGAACGGGGCGGGCGGGGGGGGCGGGGCCGGGGGCGGGGCGGGCAGGCGGGGCAGGCGGAGGGTGGCAGGGTCAGCTTACTCGTCTTACGATACGCCGACGATGGCCGGCCGGTGCGGGACAAGGTCCAGGAATGCGTTTGGTCTCGCACGCCTCCACGAGGTAGATTGCGAGATCATGTCACCCGCCGGGCGGGTAACAACATAGAAAGTTTAGGGAAGGGCGTACCAACATGCTGACCAAAGGGGGAAAAGTAAACAACCCACACTAAGAGCTCAACCAATAAATTAGACATTAACACTACCCGGGCAGTGTTGAATTTCATTTCAGGAAACCTGGTCCCCGAGCGAGAAGCAAAATGACCGGCAGATTTGGAGAGCAAAATTTCTGACATTTTCAGGCCATTTTCTATTGGCAAGAATATAATAATCTCAATGTTTTCCAAAAGACATCTGATTTAAGAGGTCATTTGCAATTGCAGAGTTGGTTGCTGGTTGCACTGTTGAGTGTTGATGGCTCATTGTCCAGTATCTGTTTTAAAAAAAATGGCTAGCTGACTTTTTTTATATATTTTTGGTTTACGTGTAGCAACAGACACTGCTTTTTACTAACACACCGGTTTATATGGGGCCTTGGACACACCAAATGAGTGTGCTTAACCTGCAAAATGAAATATACAAATGTGAGCAGTAATACACGAAAAGAAGAGTAATTGTTTGATAAGAGCAAAATCTTGTAAGACCCTCAAAAGACCGATAAATGTCCGAAAATTCAACACTGCTACGGGACATGACGACTATGAGCACCAGTCGGATAACCTTCTACCGCTCAGCCTTCACACTTAGCATCACTGATGCACACACAAAAATCGCGCGGGGTGAGCGATTTTTTGTCGACTCCCCTATGCCACTGTACCATATCATCTGACTTGTTCCTAAATCACTCCTACCTCCTCACCCGTTCTTACTTCCCAATCATCCTCCCCTCCTCCCCATCCCCGTAACGCCTCCACCCATCGTACCTCAATCATCCTCCCCTCCTCCCCATCCCCGTAACGCCTCCACCCATCGTACCTCAATCAATCATCCTGCCCTCCTCCCCATCCCCGTAACGCCTCCACCCATCGTACCTCAATCATCCTGCCCTCCTCCCCATTCCCCTTCACCCCATCGTACTTGTTGCGGAAGCCCTGCATGCTGCGCGCCTTGCGGCGCTGGAAGCTATCCTCGCCACTGTCTCGGCCACTGCCACTATCACTGGTACTCTCGTTGAAGACGGAGTTCTGGCGGCGGTGATGGCGGCGCCGCCAGCTCCGATGCCCGAACCGCTCCCCGCGCAGATCTCGCGGGGGCGGCGCCGGGATTTGCAGCGATTCGTCTGCGGCAAGGAGGTAGAGGTGAAGAGACAGGTGGCTACTCGCAAACATACCTCGATGGAATGGCAGATAGACGGGAGTTAGAGGGTTAGGTGATGCGGTGGTTAGTGGAAAAGTGGACGTGACTTGGTTGCCTAGGCCGTGGACGTGAACGCGGACAGCGGATTAAGTGGCAGGCTTCAGCAGGACGGGAAGGCAGGAGGGACGTCATAGGCTGAGTCTTGCTGTCAAGCTGACGGAACACATTATTCCACAGGGGAATAGGGCCGGGTAAAATCTGGTGGAAGACAAGTCATATTCACTGACAAGAAACAAGGTGCATTCCTACATGTTTACTACAGGAAGAATGTGCTGATAATTCAAGGTAGCCATAACTGGTTTCTGACTTGTTGGCCTCACTGGTATAGAATATAGATACAGACAAAAACCAATGCGACGGCAGTATGTCGTAGGTGAGGGCCCAATACATCGGCAGTGTGATTCTGAACAAACAATGATAACTGAATAGTCCCAGTGACGACCCCTGCAACCGACACGGTGATGGCAATGGTGGCTGCAAACAAGTTTGCAGTTATTGCGAGCATTCACTCCTCGATAGTATAATGAGTATCATTGCCTGTCGCGCGGGAGACCGGGGTTCGATTCCCGTCGGGGAGCTTTTAAAAGTAAAGCGTCGCAACGGTTACCCTCGTCGCCTAAAGCACTGTTCGTAGCACCATACCCAGGCATACTCGTCATCAGTCTATGCGTATCCCCATTATGTACTCCCATACTGCCGCCGTATACAATGCCGCCATTCTCATTTCCTTCTGTAACACTGATTAACATAACAATCACCAGATGCATACCCACACACAGGAGCAACTCAAATTACGATGGGAAAAGATACATTGAAAACAGACCCAACATTGCTATGGATGTGCGCGAAGGCCGTAGAACAAGCGTGTGCCAGCACTCACCCTGATAAAACTCTGGCTCGCGCCTGTTCTCCCGCAGGTATGTAACTTCTTTGCATCTCACCCTGATAAAACTCTGGCTCGCGCCTGTTCTCCCGCAGGTAGTTACTTCTTGATACTCACCCTTGGTAAAACTCTGCGCTCGCGCCTGTTCTCCCGCAGGAAGTAACTTCTTTGATACCTCACCCTGATATAAAAACTCTGGCTCGCGGCCTGTTCTTCCCGGCAGGTAGTACTTCTTGATACTCACCCTGATAAAACTCTGGCTCGCGCCTGTTCTCCCGCAGGTAGTACTTCTTCATACTCACCCTGGTAAAACTCTGGCTCGCGCCTGTTCTCCCGCAGGTAGTGCTTCTTGATACTCACCCTGATAGAACTCTGGCTCGCGCCTGTTCTCCCGCAGGAAGTACTTCTTGATACTCACCCTGATAGAACTCTGGCTCGCGCCTGTTCTCCCGCAGGAAGTACTTCTTGATACTCACCCTGATAAAACTCTGGCTCGCGACCTGTTCTCCCGCAGTAGTACTTCTTCATACTTCACCCTGATAAAAACTTCTGGCGCGCGCCTGTGTCTCCGCCAGGTTACTTCTTGATACTCACCCTGATAAAACTCTGCTCGCGCCTGTTCTCCGCAGGTGTACTTCTTCATTACTCACCCTGGTAAAACTCTGGCTCGCGCCTGTTCCTCCCGCGAGGTAGTAACTGCTTTGATACTCACCCTGATTACAACTCTGGCTCGCGCCTGTTCTCCCGCAGGAAGTACTTCTGATACTCACCCTGCATAAACTCTGGTCGCGCCTGTTCTTGATACTCACCCTGATAAAACTCTGGCTCGCGCCTGTTCTCCCGCAGGTAGTACTTCTTGATAACCTTGGTCTCTGAGCGGGCCGCCTTCCTGGCGGCACGCGGCGCCGGCCGCAGTCGCTCCTCAGTGGTCAGCTCCTCATGCTGGTCCTCATCGGGCGCGCCCTCCTGTCCGACCACGTCCACAGCCGCCACCTCCACCTCCTCAGAGTCGCTGGCCGAGGCGCTGCTCGAGTCGCCGACGAAGCGGCGCACGCGCTGCGGTGGCTCCTCGACCGGCACACCGAACCGCTGAGCCGGCCGGTGGATGCGCTTCACGCGGGAGTACATGTCCATACCCTGCCGCGGGGAACCGGGGGGATATGGCCGGTCAGGCGGGCACGGCACGTCGATCAAAGGTGGTGCGAGGCGATCATAGTAAAAGCTGACGCTTACAAAATACGGATCAGTTTTGCCTGGCATTATCATTGTGGTATCCAGCAAGCATTGAACACAAACAACGTTATGGGAATACCATTACCAACCTTCATTTGATGAGAACGAGACTATTAGGCATCGGAGGCAAGCCACAGCAACAACCCCGTATTTTCCCCTCATCTACAGTACCCTTCAGCAAAAAACAACAACATACAACCAACATCCACGCCTTCCTCACCACCTCTGGAACGCCCAACTCCCTTCGTTCCACTACGCACATCCTCCTCCTACACGTCCCACCTCTTCACGTACATCCTCCTCCTGTAGCGGCAGCGGCAGCGGCAGTGGCATGCGGCGGCGCACGGTCGGTTTGACCGTGAGCTCGGGCTCTCTAGCCTGCGGCGGCTGCGGCAGAGGCTCGGGCCGGGACGGCGTCGGCGGACCGCCGGCCGCCTGCTGCAGGCCAGAGTGCGCGATCTGTGTGGTGATCCACGTGTCGCTGAAGTTGTCGTACATCATCTTACGCTTCCGGCCGCTGCGACGCACTGACGGAGGCAGGAGTAGCGCCAGATGGCGTCAGCAGGGTACTGCAGCACAGGGAGGCTGGAGTAGCGCCAGATGGCGTCAGCAGGGTACTGCAGCACAGGCCGGAGGCTGGAGTAGTGGAGTATACACAGGCGGGAGAAGCGCCAGATGGCGTCAGCAGGGTACTGCAGCACAGGGAGGCGGGAGTAGCGCCAGATGGCGTCAGCAGGGTACTGCAGCACAGGGAGGCGGAGTAGCGCCAGATGGCGTCAGCAGGTACTGCAGCACAGGAGTCGGGGAGTTAGCGCCAGATGGCGTCAGCAGGGTACTTGCAGCACAGGGGAGGCTGGAGTAGCGCCAGATGGGCGTCAGCAGGGTACTGCAGCACAGGGATGCGGGAGTAGCGCCAGATGGCGTCAGCAGGGGTACTGCCAGCACAGGGAGGCGGGCAGTAGACGCCAGAGGCGTCAGCAGGGTACTGCAGCACAGGGAGGCTGGAGTAGTGGAGTATACACAGGCGCAGACACTATACACCATACAGGAAATATAGTAATGCATGTGGATTCGCTGACAAAATCAACCATTTCAAGGTGATAATGCTTGAGGATATGATATAAGGTCACACAAATTGAATATTGGATGGTAGTACAAAATCAGCGAGTATTTTTAGAACAATCAGCACGATATAGATATAATCAATCAACGTGGATCGATTGATTCACACAGTAACTTCAAGTCACACTGCCAAGAATATAGACCATTATTTTACCAGCATCTGAATCTTATCGTATAGCATACACACAACTTACACACAACACAACAACAAAGCACGCGGCGGCGACAACAGCAGCAGACCAGTACGACGTTACCCCTCCTACTCCCCGTCTATTCCCGAGCACCAGCCATCACCGCGAGGTAGTCTCGGCGGGGCTGCACGGGCCGTCACCTACCTTCGATCTCGGTGAACTCCACATTGTAACGTCTCCGGGGGCGAGGCAGCCGCTCTATGACCCTGCGGGGGCGCGGCGAGCGGAATGGACTGCCGGCGAAGTTCAGCTCACGGCGCTCCTCCTCCCAGGAGTCGGCGAAGCGCGCCAGAGGAGGCTGGCAGCTGCGTGTGCAGCCCACGTCTGTCGTGCAGGGGGGGGGGGATGATTGAGGCTTACGGCCTACAGGTGCCGGCCTTCCCCCCCATTGGTGTTGAGTACTCTTATAACATCTCTTCTTTGTCTTCTCTCTCTTATCTCTGCCCGTGCTTTATCTTTACTTCTGCCCTTTCTTCTGTCTCTTCTTTGCCGGCTCGCTCGCGCCCCCCGTGCTTGTTTTTCACTCCTCCTGCTTTTTCTTTCCGCCCTTTTCTTTTTTTTCACCGCTCCTCCTTTTCTCCTCCCCTTGTTTGGACTTCCTTTTCTTCTCCCTTTCCTTTGCCACACACTACCAGGTTATTTGGCGCACGGAGGGGGGGGGTGTGCGTGAGAAAAGGGCATTTGTCGGCAGCCCTACAACTAGAAGGGATAACATCCAATTAGTAGCAAACTGATCAGCCATGCATGAAGCTGAATACAAATGAAAAATTGCCATTGCAAAATGTTTCACGGGCTCATATGATGCAGGTTACACTGGCTGCGAGTACTCTGAATGAGTGCTTATGGATTATTATGACCAGGAAGCGATATGTTGGCAGTTGGTGTGTAGACATAATTTAGTTGTCTGCGAGCATCTCCCGACTATTTAATAACAACACGACGAAAATGGCGACTGAAAAGGCCAGTTCAGACGACAATCTGACTACGCAGCACAGAATTTCACGCAGCCTGATAGTGAGATAAAGAACGCAGCATTCCCACCTGCACACTTCCTACACATTCTTCCAAAACACGTCAACGCGAAGGATACCACAGACAGCAGGACACACTGGAGGGTGAAGACAAATAACCTCCTGTGACCCCCTCCTGTGACCCCCTGCGAAGCCACTGGGACGGTCAGACAGGCAGGTCAGTCACTGGGACGATCAGACAGACAGGGCCGCATAGACAGGCCACTGGGACGATCAGACAGACAGGTCACTGGGACGATCAGACAGACAGGTCACTGGGACGATCAGACAGACAGGTCACTGGGACGATCAGACAGCGAACCATTCATAGTCGGTGACAAGCCGCCCATACGAGCCGATGGCGTGCCAAGACCGCAACCAGATAACATTGATCGCGCTCGTATGCGGCAACGGACGCTGCAGCACCTGCTCTGTCGCAGTCAGTGAATGGCCCACCATGGTGTCCACTGTATACGGCACCAAACGGTTTGTGACAGTAATCAGGCAGGCTTGTCACACCGAGGGGGCGAGGTGTCGTCTCGCAACGACACGGGCCTCCAGCGACCGAACCATCATACAGGCCTAATCACGGCAGCTGCTCGAGGGGGCGAGTGTTCTCGCAAACGACACGGGCTCCGCGACCGAACCTCATACAGGCCACAAAATCAGACTCAGGCACCTGGAAACGGTACAATAGATGTTCTCCGCCCAATCCTACGCTCATGAACAATTCTCCAGCATCCACACTTGCCGCCAATCCAGACGCCGACATAAAAAAGAGCAAAGCTATCTAGCAGAAACCTCGATAGCCCTAACGAACAACCTGACGCGACATCAATAACGACCGAATAGTAAAACGAACTACGGCGACTGCAAACCATCATGGACCCGCGTGCTTCTCTAAAAGGTATGTTTGTTCGTTTGTTTATTGGGGTTTAAGGGCGCGCCGACACCTTTGGGTCAATTTGCGCCCTCTCTAAAACGTATATTGTTGACATGTAAGTGAGAGATGTATATTACATGTAAACTTAGAACTTGAAAACCCGCCGGGGGAAGGCGAAGGGTATTAATTAGGCATGATGTTAATTTGCTCATCATGTATGTATGCATGTATTCAAAAGGTAGAACAAACGCTATATACGTGTTCGCCTCCACGGTTCATATCCTCCTCATCGCGATATATCGGCGCGCCCTTGGCCACATTTTAACCCAAAACGAGCCAGTGTGGCACATATATTTATGCTGCTGCTGCTGCTGCTGCTGCTGCTGTCACAGGGTTGGCACTACCCAAAACCCACAACTTTTTTTAAAACAAAAAACCCAACCCGGGTTTTTCATCAAAATGGTATTGAACAAGTTCCCGACGTATTTTTGTTTAAAACAAAGATATTGGTGCATCATGAGTTTGATCTATTTTGTTCCAATTTAAGAGAGTAAAAGGTAATAATGTGTATTTCCCCTATCCACCATTCAGGCTCCAACTCTTAAGGAACAACGTACATCCATTTGAAACTCCCATCTCTACTGACTAAAAGTCCTGCATATTTGAAATGTAAAATTTAATCTTATGTAGTATTTTTACCGTCGCATGCATTCAATCTCCCGCTAACACCTTTCTAGAGTTGCAGCTTAAAAGTTTCCATAATGCATTCCAGCATTATATCGCAGGCGAAGACGGGTGAAAAAAAAAAACACCTATAAAACCACAAAAAAACACTACCCAGTGTTTGAGAAAAAACCCGTTTTTTTCCACCCTTCAGGGTTGAGTTGCCTGCCGAGCCTGCTTAGAGCCTCGCACGATCATCGACGATGAAGATAACGATTCGAACGGCTACAGTGTCCTCTCGCGCGTATCCGCAACCCAGATGCTTTTTTTTTCAAAAAAAAAAAAAAAAAAAAAAAAAAAAAAAGGCAGACTGTCGCCTGGAGTGCCTATTCGAGCTGCCCTGTCCGAGCGTTTCCGATGAACTACGCGCAGTACTGTGCACACCTTCACACGGTTGCTCCAGACCCAGCGCCGACACACCCGCGGGGTCGCGACCGACCAAAGCCTTGGCTACAGACCCGGATTGAGAGCTATCGCGGAACGTCGTGCAGCGCAGGCGCAGTGAATCCGTCGACCCTGCTCCAAGAACGATGATTACAAGCTAACTCGTGCTCCGAGATAAGACCATGTCCCTCAGCAATCCGAACATGGGTTTCGAAAACTGATAACCCAAACAGCCTTGCAAAGTACCGCGATTTCTAAACATGGAAGGCGAGTTGAACGACACCACAGGGCGGACAGCGATGGATACAAAGGCCTCTCTGCATCAAGGATAAGGAAAAGGCAATGCCTTCTGCCAAACGTACGCCTGGGTCTCCAGACAATCCGTCATCCCCAAGTGACCGCTCGCGCAGCACAGAGAAAGGCACTCACCCACCCGCATTCTAAATGTGAGTGGGGTGAGGGGACGTGAGATGCTTGCGGAACTTCGTCTGACGACGATTCGTCACCGCATCCCTCAATCGAGAAGACGCCGGACCATGACCGCAAATCACGCGGAGATGTTCAACACCTGAGCCCGTTCTCCCGTCTTGCCTCCGCCGCGCCATCAACCCACATGCTGTGAGGATGTCCCGCAGGAGTGGCGCTGCGCGTTACATCTCCCCATCGAAGCCGGGCAAGAAAGCGCTCAATCTCGTCCTACGCCGATCGCGCTGACCATCACCTGTCCAAGCTGATAGAACGGCTGAGCCTCGGGAAGGTCAACCACACGGATCTGACGGAAAACTTCATCCCACCCGAGCAATGGGCTCCGCGAGGTCGATCTGGAAATAACCTGGACCGCTGTTTCAGCATGCGATGGTTGGCACGCCCCCGTTCACGCAGGAAGACCCAGCGACGGGAGACGCCCACCTAGTCCGACGGCGTACGACTTCTCACGCTAATATACTACCAACCACCACTGCGAGTTAGACCCTGCAATAGGAGTCTCCGCTCTGCCTGATCAAACTGGAATCTGGAGCTTTCGCCGATCGCCGAGCTCACACGGAGGTACAACGGCTGACAGGACCGGGACCGGATCTTTCAGCGCTTTGCCGAGGCAGGCTTGCCGACCCTGTTTCTTATGGTCGGCGCCACTGGTGACGCACCTGAGCCCCCGGCACAACACGTTCATGTATGGCTGATATCGCAAGCCCTGTGTTCGGAATCACGACGAGTCGCGCGATGGCGAGCCCACGCAGGCGGCGACTCTCTGTGCGGTGGCTCGCGAGTCAAAATGACAATGTAGCAAGCTAGAAGACAACAAAAGTTACTGTACTTCTCCCAGGACCCAGAGACGCGGTTGACTGCAACATCAAGGTCGCAGGATTACTGTAACTCGAGGATCCATCCACTACTGGAGTCACCCTGGACCGCACACTGCACTTCGGTGCTCACTCAAACAATAACAAGAGACCCACCTCGCATCCGCGTCAGCTCAAGAGGATGACGGGCCACTTGGGTGAGGAAGTCCATCGAGCGGTGCCAGCGGCACGTGAGCAGGCCGCTAGGACACCGCTGCTGCTGCCTGGCTCCCCCATTCCCGTCTCCCACCATCGATCCTCGAGCGCGAGTGCGGCAGGCGCACGAATCTTCACCGGAGTCCAGTTTCAACAAAAATTCATGCTCTTCTGCAGAGCCGCTTGGCTCGTCGCGTCCGCCGGCTCGCCTGGCGCCCGTTCTGGCCAGACGACCCTGCGCTGACGACCCGCTCCGGACGATCGGGACTCATCCAGTGCCCCCATCGCTGTCAACGGTCACCGGCTTGGAGAGGGCCTTGCGTCTGGGAGTCGCGGAGTGACGGCGCCCATCGAGCCGATCCTTCCCCGCCCGGGTCCCCCATTGCGGCTCGATTGGTGTTTGACCTTCCCGACACTCGGCCGGGACTACGAGGGGCCTCTGTCAGAAAATTTGAGTGCCCAGCACCATCTGCCGCCCTACCCCAATGCCCACTGGTTGGACTGACGGTGCTGGCTGATGGCGGGTCACCGACCCGGAGCAGGTTTCATCGAGATGCGACGGCACTTTGAGCTGCAGAGCCGCCGGCAACTCTGCTCCACTACAGGCAGAAATGTGGCCTCCACGCGCCTCAACCCATCTGCGGGCGCAAACGCTCATTACCGGACCCGTGTGATATGCACGACCCAGGCGCACTCAGAAGCTGCAACACGATGAGGACCCCGAACCAGTCGCACACTCGCGGTCTCCATGAGACTATGCTGACCTAACTCGGACCCGTGGGCTGCACCTGCAGTGGTTCCCGTCTCACTGCGCGCGGAACGGCTCGACGTGCTCCCACAAGAATGCAAACTGCTCTCCCCCAGGCCGACTCCAGTCACGTCACGACTGGCATCGGCGCCAGCAAGGCGGCGCCACACGCGCCATCGGCGGGATGCCTGCGGTTTTACCCACACTGATGGCAGAGGCTTTTCCCCCGCCTGGGCAAGCGACGAACAGGTTCGAGGCCATCGATGTACATCAGCTCCGCGCCGGTCACCTGTCCGATCCGCCCAGTACTTCACCCGTATCGCCGTAAAACCCCTCGCCGGGGTGCGCACCAGATGCGGTGGACCTGCGATGCGGCGGCTGGTCCGTGCCTGCCGGAGGAGCGACACCCCGCACATTCTGGCGTGGCCCGCAGCTGGATGAGGTGCGTCACCGCATCTTTCGACGCTGTTCCCGACACATTGAAGACATACAGCAAAAGACGACGAGGTGTGGTCCTGCGAGGGCCCCAGGTCCTCCAGAGTCATTATGACTTACGGCTCGCTCCCGAGCCGGAGGAAATAACAAAACAACAACAACAGCCTGCAGAGCCTCCGGCGTTCTTACGTTTCCTACAGTGGCCGAGTGTGTATCCCTCACCAATGGCACCGTTGAGCGCGTCGGACGAGCCAGAGGCCGCGGTGACATCGGCGGCAGAGGGGGCAGCCGAGGGTGAGCTGCCAGCCTGTCCACCACTGCCACGCGTCTGCCGTCTGTCAGGCGGCCCTGACGTCTGCCGCTGCCTCTCCACATCACCGTCATCTCCCATCGCATCTGGCGAGTCCGGGTCCTGGCGGAGGAACGGTGACGTCAGAGAAACGACGACAACGTGTTAGCGAGACAAAATGATGATGTGAGTCTTTGGAAGTGATGCTTTGGACATGATAATTGATAAGCAGGGGTCCCAAAATACACTATACAGGTAGTGGTAATTAAGTAGTCATTTAGTAACCAGCATGTAAATTAATTCATGTGTTATGCCACAATATATCCAATGAATAATTTCCACAATTGAGGTGTTTGAAATAGACAAACAACCAAATGCAATTTCTGAAGATAATCAGGAAAATCGGAATGGCTATAAAACATAAAACGCGAAGCGTGGTCCTTAGAGAGTTTAGAGGACTTCAGAGGGTTTTCAGGGGCATCAGGGCCCTCTCTGAAAGGCCAGAGGGCCCTTGAACGTTCAAAAGAGCCCTGTACATGTCAGAGGGGCCCCAGGACAAGCCGAAAGATCCCCGAGCCGCGGGTCAGAAGGCCCCCTGAACACGTAACATGGGCATCTAGCCAGCACAGAGAGGCCCCTGGGCAGGTCGGAGAGGTCCCTGAGCACGTCGGCAGGGCGATAAAGCAGCCAGTGCAGTCCCTTGTCAGGTCTCAAGGGGCCCTGAGCAGGCTGGAGGGCATCTGGACAGACCAGAGGGCCCCTGAGAAGTTCAAAGGGCCCCCGTGCAGGTCAGAGGGGCCCATGACCAAACCGAAAGGGCCCATGGGTGGGTCAGAAGGGCCCCTTAACAGTTAACATGCCGAATGGGCCCATAGCCAGCACGGAGGGGCCCCAGGGCAGAAAGAAGGGCCCTCTGAGCATGGCATGTGATGACGATGATTGTTTTTTATGGGCACGCCAACAACGAAGGCTATATCGCGCCCGTAACGCAGACTAACTAATTAGCAGAATGGGTATACAACCGATAGTCCAGAAGCAGCGATGAAAGCAAAGAGAGTCCTCGTGTCTATATAAAAGCGGAGTCGTCCCCAAGCAACCTCCCAAGGGTCAGCCGAGAAGCCGTCATCCCAAAACATCTCCGTCTCTCCCCTCCAAGTGAGGACAGTCAATCAGGACATGCTTGACCGAAAGCAGGGATCCACATCTGGAGCAAACTGGCCTTTCGGCCCCGCAGAGCAGGTAGCCATGCGTCGCATAGGTGTGTCCTGTGCGTAGCCTGCAGAGAACTACTTCGTCCTCGCCTGTCATTTGGCGCGAGAACTGATCTGGTGCTCAGACGTGCGATAGTGGTATATATGGTCTTGATCAACAACAGCTTGTTATACGATCTTATCCGGCAAGTATATGCCTACCAGTCTGCTGCCAATCTATTCAATACAGGAAAGCAGCGGACGGATGAAATCATCTGGCACGGGAGGGGGACCGGCGCAAGCAGTATCTGTCGCAGCATTTTACGCTTTTGCGCGGCATCGCTAACTTCGTTACCTTATGCAATACTCCTCGTGGCTGGGATCCAACAAAGGTTACGATCTTTGCCTGCCGTCAAGATCCGTGAGCGCTGCATAAATTATATACTGAGCAAGGTTGCATAGGAGTAAAAGGAATCTGATTGACCAGAGTGATCTGTTGCTTAAGGAGTCATAAAATCAGGTTAGACTACACCACTATCAAGCTCAAATACACAATGTTTAATGATAGCCACCAGTCGATGTAAAAACCCGACGAATGTCTGGAAAGAGTAAAAGGACCGGTTGTTGTGAACCGCAAACAAGAAGACACAGTCACACACTTCGTGTATTTAGAACATCCTTATATGGACAATGTGGTCGGCATATTTCAAGAAGCATTGTGATCAGAGACGAGGCTTTGGCCTTTGAAGAGGCACCAGATCCTTCTCTTGGTTTCGAAAGGAACCGACGTCACCGCTGGGCAGTTAAATATGGCTTGTTGATCAAGCTGCCAGAAGGGGTCGACGGCAATCCACGCGCATATTTCACGCGGTTTCACATCGCATTCTGGAAAAGCGTCCGCTACGCACACAGACGCGTACATGAGCTTACCACGGTCGCTCACTTACCCTCTCTCTATGGAAGACAGACAGGTAGTCTAGAAAATACGCTTCGTAGTCGGTGGAATGGAAATCTCTCAAGTTTAAGCCGTACATGCCAGTTAACGTTACGCATCTGCCGTGAACGCTCATGGGCCTCAGCAAGCAAGCTGACCACTGGCGTGGAGCGGAACGAACCGGTTGCAATGCGAAGGGCAGTGTGGTGAACAGTATCAAGAGTGCGTTTCGCAGAGCCAGACGCATTGTCATAAATAAAGCAACCGTAATCGAGCCTCGATCGAACTAAGGATCGATACAAAAGCAGCAACGTGCTCCGATCTGCACCATAATAAGTGCGGGCAACACACTTCAAAATGCCAAGAACTTTAAAGCACCTGCACGGAGGTGTTTCAAATGCGACTTGTACGTGAGGCGACTATCCATGATCATCCCCAGCAACTTCAACACTGGCCGTACTGGGATTAACTCGCCGTGCAGCCGAACTGACAAATCGGGGCCGGCACGCCGCCGCCGACAAAAGTGCACTGCCACTATCTTGGCAGTCGATAATTGCATACCATTGACTGTACTCCACCTCTCCAACCGAGTAACAGCCATCTGCAACTGCCTCTCCACTGTTCGAGTACTCGACGCACTCAACCAGATTGAGAAGTCGTCCACAAACAACGCTCTGCCGATGGTTGGGGAGAGGTAATCCCCAATATTGTGTATCATTACACTTACAGCAAAAAGTGCAACACTCAGAACACCGCCTTGTGGAACTCCGTTTATCTGATCAAATCTCTCCGAGAGCTGGTTCCCCACACGAACTCTGAAGAAGCGATCTGCTAAAAATGAACTTAAGAAAAAACATAAAGCCACGGATACCGTACTTAAAAAGCTTCAGAAGGATACCGAGGCGCCACGTGGTGTCGTAGTTCGTACGCCGCCTCGATATCGAAAAAGAGGACACCAACGTGTCTGCCCTGCTTAAAACTGGCACGTACCTCGGTATCAAGAGCTAACATGTGGTCGACCGTGTCCGGTGTTTCCTAAAGCCACACTGGGCGTTTTTGAGAAAACATCGTGACGCTCGGAACCAGTACAGTGTTGTCAGACCGCACCATTTACCATCTTTTTTCCACATTTTCCCAGGGACGAGGTCAGAGCTATTGGACGGTAAGATTGGCAGTGGTTTCCGAGACCGCTCTTTTTACCTGCCTCAGAACAGGGAATTATAATAGCATCACGCCATGCATCTGGGTAAATGCCTCTCTCCCAGAGGGAGTTGAAAAGCGTGAGAAGCACCGCAAGCGCAGACGGAGGAAGATGGCCAAGCGTCTCGTTATCGACCGCGTCTGGGGCCTCCGCAACACACCTCAGGGCGCTTATTGCTGAGTTGAGCTCTGCCATCGTAAAATTGTCATTATAATCTAAGTGTTCGGAGGTGCTAAAATCAACACCGGCTGCTTCACAGCGAGCACGATGGCGCGCAAAAATCACATTGGAGCAGTCACCGCGACTCCGATCACGTAACGCTCTCCGATTTCGTTAGCTACGTCTGCTGGGTGCGGTGATGTCCTTCCGCCCACTCTCAAAACTGGCAGCGGGACTGAGCTGGATCGTCCCGCTTATCCGCTGATCGGGACAAACTTCCGAAATTGGAGTGAAAGCGGTTGAGCTGGCTGACATAAGCTTTACTCCACGAGGATTGCTTTGCCTCTTTAATCTTCGACGGGCCACGCCGCCTGGCCCTCTTAAACTCTATCATATTAGCTGTAGTGCTGTTACGCTGGAAGGCGCGAAAAGCTCGTTTCCGGGCTAGGATGGCGTCGCGACAGTTGTCAGACCACCATGGAACTGGTGCACGCCGAGGCATTCCCGAGGTGCGTGGTATGCATCCTTCAGCCGACTCTATGAGTTTAGAAGTAAACTCTGCTACCGATAGTGTCTACTGTGTTGGCTGGAAATGCCTGTTCCAGGCGCCCCTGAAACCCACCCCAGTCCGCCTTCACCAGGTTCCACCTGGGTGGCCGACATCCAAGCGAGGCTTGGCCACTGTACTCCAGCCACACCGAGAAGTGGTCGCTGCCCATAGCGTCCACATCTGCACGCCATGTAAACAGTGGCATGAGTTGCGGACTGGTAAGACTGAGGTCTAGAACGGAATATGCCCAGAGGGCAATAGTAAAAATGGGTAGGCGCCCTGTATTATAGGACACACAAACACTCGCATTTAAAAAGGATGCTAAAAAGTCGACCCACGGAACAAGTGCTATCGCATCCCACACAGAGTGGTGAGATGGTTAAAAAATCTCCAAAAGCAAGACCGAGACGGCAGCTCCACCATCAGCAGTCGCAGCTCCGCCAGAGGGAGGGCGACTCCGGGTGGGCAGTAGATCGAGCAGACCATTATCTCACGGTGGATAAGCGAGATCCGAGCAGCTACTGCTTGCAGAGAGGATCGAAGATCCAGCCGCTTAGCAGGCACACTGTGATGCACGGCAAGTAGAACTCCAACGTGTGCTATGGTGTCGGCAGTCAAGTCTTTACGAAAGACGGAGTAACCTTTCATGGTAAAAAAAGGAATCGGGCTTTAGTTTTGTCTCCTGGATGCAGACAGCCAACGGTCTTTCCTTGCGAACAAGGCCTGCAGCTCCAGAGAACTTGTTCTAAGGCCACTGCAGTTCCACTGTAAAATACTCTGCATGGAGATGCGATTAAAAAGGCGCTAAAACGCTACAAAAACGTAAGACTAGAAAGGTAATGAGGAAACGCTTTAAAAGCGATCCTCTGCACCGGACGCTGGAAAAAGACCCTTATAATTTACACGAGGGTGCACACCTCTACCGCGGTTGAGGCTACCGTCGGCAGAGCTCGACCTCCCCACTCCGTGGGTGACCCAGCCCAAGGCAAGCTCCTCTTGCCTGGTCGCCCTGGAGTGGAAGGGCGATCCGTACGCTTCGGAGATGGTGGAGGGGTAGCAGGGGGCCGCTCCCCACTCGCCGGGGGACCCGCAGGAGGGGGCGAGGGGGAGGAGGGGAGCCCATTGGGCCCGGAGAAGCGACGGACGGCCAGCCGGCCAGCCCCCCGGGTGAGACTAAACTGCGGCGGGGTGGACCCGACAACGTCCCCCCAGACCCTGGAAAGCGGAGATCTGCCGAACCCTCGCGCCTCTCCTCGAAGAGACGTGGCGCGTCTCCATTGCGCCTCGCACTTCTCCTCCTGGTTGCGGCGCAGAGCCGCCATGACTGCAGTTCCTTGACAGGAGTAAGACGGCTTGGAAGTGTCGGGCCCGCCCCGTCGCCAGCTCAGCAGGGCCCTCAACTGACCCCCCACTGGCAGCGGTGAATGGCGCCCCGAAGTGCACCGCCGCTGAACTAGAGTCCAGTCGTCTCCCGGTCCCGCGTCTTCGGAGCTGGTGGTCTCAGCGACCGCGGTAGGCACAAGAGGCGGCGCCTTGTCCTTGGTGGAGGACTCGTCCTCGAGCGAGGAACTCCCACCTACAAACTTGGAAAGTATCTGTACGAGCTCCGCAACAGACATACTGCGGAGGTCTCGCAGACTGCCCAGGAGGGCATGAGCATCAGTTCTCAACCCAGCTGGCTGAGCGGGCTGAATCTGTCGGGCGGCAACGTCTCTATACGACACAGCAGGGTTTCGGGCGCGAACCTGAGCCTGCGCCTGGCGGAACGGCATTTTCTCCCTCGTCATCAGAGCTCGGATCTCCTTCTCGGAGGCGAACTTCGGGCATTTGCGGTCGGAGGCTTTGTGAGGGCCGCTGCAGTTCGCACACTTCGGGGCAGTAGACTTGCAGTCTTTCACCTCGTGACCGCTCTCAGAGCAGAGACCACAGCGCTGTGTTCCGCGACACTTCTGGGAGACGTGCTCGAACGTCTGGCACTTAAAGCACCGGATTGGATCAGGGATGTACAATCTTATGGTGACTGACAATAACCCCACCCTCACCCGGTCCGGGAGGATGGACCGGTTGACAGGATCACCGAGTCGGTGTCAAGTAAAACACCCCTTTCTTTCCTGCGGATACGCCTCGCCTCCACGACTCCGTCCCTCTTCATCCCCTCGACAATTTCCTCCTCGGACACTCCTCGCAGGTCTGAACAGGTGATAACACCCTTCACCGAGTTTTTGAATGGATGGGGTTCGACCTTCACCGCCACCCTCGAGGGAAACCTTGTCCTCGTACTCTGAAGGAAAGCTCGTTAGCGGCAAGAACTTTCCGGATCTCAGCGTCTTTAGTGAAATGGACCTCCAAGGTCCCGTCAGCACGCTGGAGAACATGTTTGGGCACCCCGAACTTTGAGAAAGCCTGCTCCCGCTGGAAAGGGTTTAGCTTCAGCGGAAGCGGCCGTCCAGAATCGTCTGATTCAGCAGAGCGTACCACCATGAACTGCTGGCATGGACACAGGGGCTGGTGTCAGCGACAGGAACACGCACGGCGTTTCCTTCGCAGAGTCGCGGGGGACGGTCCCTGACAGCGCCGCCAAGCGCCCATTCATCGGACGGGTCACTTACGCCCTTCGCAGGCCGGGAGGACGGTCATTGGCGGTTTCAGTGGTTCTCCATCGGCGAAGCCGGAGGGCGATGCAGTGGCGCGCGGTCCATTAAGGCACTTTAGGCAGTGGCCTAACCAAAAGTTCAGACCCCAATTCTTGCGCTGTTTTGTTAATAGTTTCGTTGTTCAAAATCACTAGGAAAATACCACATAACTTTTTCTTGACACATAATTTTGTGCATTAAATGACCAGAATGATTCATGTAGCCTATGCAGAAACAAAAAGAGCTGCGTACCTATTCAAATTTGCATTATTTACCAGCTTATGATCCATTTTATTTAGCTGCACCCCCCCCCCCCCCCCTCTCAAGCCTGGTATACGCATTACTAAAAGCGAAACTCGCATATTGGCAACAATTGGGCAATTAGGCACGCCTAATTAGCCAAAGTATTTGGCGAAAAGTCTTGGCTTAGACCAGTATATCGCCATACTTTTGGCAGATATGGTAATTGTATGCCAAATGATATGGCCTCACGATTTGCGACTCCGCAGAAGCTTGTGTCTTCTGGTGCGAGGGAATACGAGGTAGCGTTGCCTGAATATTGCTTGTTTCGTGTTTTTAGTCATGAATCAGCTGCACAGTGATCTGCTAACAGATGGAGAATAATGATCTTGCTCGTTTTGTGTTTGTTTGCCGTTTTAACACCATAAACAACTGAATCAGTGATCTGTCAAACAATGGATAACTAGTGTGACTTTGTGGAAGATTGAAGAAACTGCTTTGCTCCGTAGGTAATCCTTTCGGGGTCTCTCATAATCAGAAACTAGTAACTACAGGTGGTTAAATGATGTCGTCTTAAACTGAAATGAAATAGGACAGTTCCGCGCCGAGTAAGTGGGCACAAATTGTCCTAATCTCTATCAATTGATCAAGAGGATTTGGTCCATGAAGCTAATTGTTTGGTCCATAGACCATACCTTAGTTTGTCTTTTTACTGAATAAGTGCCATCTTATCAATACAAGAAAAACTTCACATGGTTGCATGGACATTAGAGTGTTTATTTAGTCCAGCTTATGGACAGTAGGCATCAAAATACCTAAAGGCCAACGCAGAGAGAAGTCTCCGTGGCACAGCTGTCCTTGCCTGATGGTGCCACCTATAGCGATTAGCGTGTGTACCTAAGTTAAGGAAATATTCAATAGGTGGCGTTGATTCCCTACTGGCATATTAGCGTTGATTCCCTATTTCCCTATTGCCCGGGACCAGGCAAGGACGTAGCCAAGGGGGGCACAGGGGCCATGACCCACCCCCCTGAGCGAAATAAATTCACACTATATTGAATGAGATTCTCTGAAAACCCGACCCTATCCCCTCCCCACCCCCCGGTCAGCAGAATATGGCTGATGAGCAAAATGTGATTTTTTTTACGTGCCCCCCCCCCCTGAGCAAAATTCCTGGCTACGTGCCTGGGACCAGAAGCGTTGCCTAACCAGTCACGGAAGGCTGGCGCCGCCACTGGGGCGAGGGGCAGTCGAAGCTGTGGTTTGGGGGGTTAAGTTGGAGGAATCCATGCTGAGCAATTGGTCTCTGCCCACTCCCAGCCGACGCTCCGCCACGGCGCCGCTACGAGGCCTAGAGCTGGGGAGTGGGCTGTACGGGGCTCGACGACGCCCTCCCAGAGGGGAGAGAGATACTCACCACCCCCTCCGTTCGGGCGCCGCCTCCTCCCTTGACACCTTAAGCCGGGACGCTACCCGGGGCAGCAGCAAAGCCACCCCGCTGTCGCTGGACGAGTGCACGCACCCGCCCAGCGGCAGAAAGACAGCTAAGCCACACCCCCGGCAGCAAACCGCCGACAGAAAAGCTTCGTGCAGTGCGGCGCCTCACTGGTGTCCCCGCCCTTCCGGAAATCCCAGGCCCAAAGAGGAGTGTTGACACGCTACACGACTAGCCCGCTCGATAAGGGCTTCAGCCCCCCAGACCCCTTCATCCCGGGGTACGGGTCGACGCGCTTAGTCGCAGAAATGCCTTGCCAATGTAAAAAGCCGGACGCCCCCTGCCACACAATGGTAATTGCCGGGGCAAATACCAAAGTGGACGAAAGAAGCCCCTTCAGGTCGGGCGACTAGCACCCGACCGTCAAACACGCAGAGGACAGGGCTTCCAGCGGGGACGTTCAGAAACTGAGGGGAGTGGGGTTCAGGACTATAAGGGCGGTGTTGAAATGGATTAGGGCTGGGCCGGGGGGTGAGTGTGAAGGGGGTGGAGGGAGGGGTTAGCTGGGACCTGAAGGGGCGATACTCCCCTTAAACCGGCCGAAACCGATGCCCCTGCGGGGTCTGAGCATGTCAGCAAGACGATAAAACTGAAAGCGCAGTCTCTTGCCGGGTCGGAAAGACACCTTAGAAGGCTAAAGGGCCCCTGGACAGACCAGAGCGCCCTTGGGAAGTTCAAAGGGCCCATGTGCATGTCAGAGAGCCCCCTGACCAGACCAAAAGGGCCCGAGCAGGTTGTTTCTTTATTGGGGTTTAAGATACAGAGCGCCCCTGATTACGCCGAATGGGCCTCTAGCAAGCACAGAGGGATCCCCTGGGCAGGTCAGAGAGGCCCCTAAGCATGTCGGCAGGGCGAAAAAGCAGCCAGTGTAGTCCCTGGTCAGCTCGGAGGGGCCCCTGAACAGGCTGGATAGCCCCTTGGCAGACCAGAGGGCTGAACAAGTTCAAAGGTTCTCTGCAAATCGGAGGAGCCCCTGGCCAGACCATAAGGGTCCCTGGGCGGGTAAGAAGGGCCCCTAAACATGCCAAATTGGCCCTTCACCAGCACGGAGGGGCCCCAGGGCAGGTCGGAGGGTCTCTTAAGTATGTCGGGAGGGCGACAAAGCAGTCAGCGCAATCCAACCAGAAGAGTTACCGGGCAGATCGGAGGGGCTCCTGGGCAAGTCAGAGGGACCCCTGGCTAGACCGAAAGGGTCCCTGGGCCGGTCGAAAGAGCCCTTAAACATGCCGGATGAATTCGTAGCGAGACTGGATGGGCCCCTGGATTGGTCAGAGGGGCCGCTGGGCATGTCGGCAGCGCGACAAAGCAGCCAGCGCAGTCCCTGGCCAGGTCGGAAGGACCTCTAAACAGGCAAAATGGGCCCCTTGAGTTGACACACAAGAAGGGCTTGTTGGAAGGTCAGATGGGTTCCTGCCATGGTCAGACTGGAAGGGCCCAAAGCACGTAGAGACACTTGATGAAGATTAAATACAAAGAGGACATACTCCACAATCAAAATATTATAATTGGAGCTTTCGGGTATATTGTGACACCCCTCGTCAACGATTAAGAGGAATTCAGTAACGCCCAAAAGCTCCGAATTTAACATGTTTATTGAGGAGTAAGTCCTCTTTGTATTAAATATATATCAACCACTCAATATCATGTCCTTTTGTGGATCCCAGAAGAACCCCTGAACAGCTCGGAAGGGCGTTGAACTTAAAAAGTCAGAGGGGCTTCTAGACGATCTGAAGGTCACCTGGGCCTTTCAACAATAAGACTGCAGTCTCAGACTCGACCGACCGACACTCTCAGAGTGCTAGGGATAGTTATGTAGATAAAAACCTTAATTGGAAACAACAACAAAAACGGCAAAATTGTTCAAATGTGCTTCTCGTCACTCATAGTCATCAGTTAACTGCGGCACGTTCTTCCAAAGTCTACTCTTAAACTGCCGATTGAAAAGCCCTCGATATTTAGACATCATTTACTTGCCTGCCAGCCTGGGGCTACCCACTCCAACCGACGCCCCAGCCAGAGACGAAAAGACGAAGGCACATCACACTTTGCGTGTGTGAATTGTCACCAGCAAGCGCAAAAGAGATCGTATCTCTGAATCGCACAGGTTTCTTGGTTGGGTGTCAATCAAGGAAGTTATCACCTTCCGTGATTGCACGAGAGTAAGCAACATCGTGCAAGGCAGCAAAGAATATGCGACAGTTGGCAGGCTTGTCACACCGAGGGGGCGAAGTGTCGTCTCGCACGACACGGGCCTCCAGCGACCGAACCATCATACAGGCCACAAATATCAGACCAGGTCACCTGGAAACGGTACATAAGATGTTCCCGCCCAGAGCGCCTACGCTCATGGAACAATCTGCCAGCATCACTGCGACCCACAAATCCAGACGCCGAACATGTTAAAAAAGAGGCAGGCATTTATCTAGGGAAAGAACCATCGAATAAGCGTAACGAACAACCGACGCGACATCAATAACGACCGAATAGTAAAACGAACTACGGCGACTGCAAACGATCTTGAGCTCGCGTCCTTCTCGAATACGTATATTGCTGACGTGCAAGTGAGAGATGTATGTTATTGTTATATGTAAGCTCAGAACCTGAAAGCCCCACTGAGGGAAGGTGATGGGTATTTAGGTAGGATGTTCATTTGCTATCATGTATGAATGCATGTATCAAAGTAGAATAAATGCTATATACTGATATTGGCTTGACAAAGCTGGATATCATACAAAAATTATGAAGGGGTGAAGAGTGTGACTTGCCCTGTATACGTTATATATATAGCTATAGTATATATATAATATATAGTATGTATAAGTTATATATATGGAATATAGTATATATATATATAGTTATAGTATGCTATCTATTTTGCTGTCAATAGCCGTTTTCACGATTGGATTATATTTTCGCAAAATGTTGGTAAACATTATTAAAAATTGGTAAAATGTTTAAGTATTATCCATTTTAGACTGGAGACTAATTTGCGAAAAAATTGCTTTTACGCCTCGTCCTTACGGTCCCGTAAAGGCGAGGCAGTTTTAAAACTTTTGCAAATTAGTCCATCATGAAAACGGCTGCTGTAAATCAATGTTGCTATAGCCTATAACACTGCTAATTGCCATTGTGACAGACTGACCTACGAATCAGACTGTTTATTTATTCAATTTTTTGGGGAATGATTAAACCACAATATATTTTGCAAACCAAATGATTCAATCAATATTTTGACATGGATACAATTTTAGAATTGATTCTTCCAATTCAAAGAAATAAAACAACACAATTTATGTTTGCTTCAACATTTTAATATATATTTATATATATATATATATATATATATATATATATATATATATATATATATGTTGAATGATGAATTAATGTGAAATCAATACAAATGGATCTGTAAATTGTATGATTATTGAAACATAGTCACAAAAATGAAATCACATCAGCATCAGAAAATTGTGGAAATGATGCGCCATATTCAAAACACAGAATTGCTGCCACATTTATACCTTACTCTTTGAAGCAGTTTTGTAGATTAACTAAGCTTTGGAGGCTAAAACACCAAATTGCAAACAAATGGTATTGACATTTTTGTATCCATTGATAACAAAAGTAAATGTAAAGCAATCAAGATTGCACAATATTGGTGATAAAAAAGGTTCATTTTGTACTTTAATCTATCAGCCCCTGCCCCCTGCACAACCAAACTGAATCTGACGTCACACAAAGGATTTGGTAGCAAAATGGCTGAACCATTGCAGCTATGAAGGCGACAGTTGACACCCCGTGAGCATGCCTTTTGGTGCAGCAGATGAGGAAATCCTCAACACAGTAAATGAGCCAGTAGTCTATACCAAAGTACACTAGTTTATCAAGAATGATAGGGTGGGACACAACATCAAATGCTTTCACAAAATAAAACAGAACGAGGTCCAAAATGGCTAACTCTGTTGAGCCATGTCAAGACATGATACACAAGCATCAGCTGATCCATTGTTGATCTGCCTGAGCAGAAGCCAAATTTATGTTCAGTGAGGATGTTGTTATCCTCCAGGTAAGCGTAGTTGTTTGACAATGATGGACTCTAGGCACTTACAAGGGACTGAGGAGGCAAGGCTTATGGGCTGGTAATTATGTGCATTGTACCTGGATCCCTTTTTGAATAGACAGTAGACACTGCAACAATAAGAACTATATACTCTTTTCCCACCTGCAGACTGGGAGAGGAGGACACTGCAGAGTGTAGAGACTGCTAGAAAAGATCTTCTACTACAAGGGTTAGGGCAAGATATGTAGCGACAGACTTTTGAGAAGAGACACAAATAGACGCAGCTCGTCGGGCAGCATGCAGACGCTGAATCAAGGGGAGGGTGATCGAGACGCATGCCATTAAGGGTGCAGAGACAGAAAGTAGCGAAATGAGCGAGGTTCACCGACGTTTGACGTAGCGTCTAGTAGGACAGTTCACCTTCGACGCATTCAAGAGGATAAATGCCAGAAGGCCTTAAGCCAATTAGCGATCCTGAATCGATACAGTGAGAAAACAGTAGATCGCTAAGTATTGAGAGAAGAAAATCCTACTGAGGGGCATTCCTAACTCTCGTTATCGTAGCAGGTACATGGATAATAAATTGCTTCAGGATTTATTTCAACTCATGTTCAACTTAATGCTCCGCTCAACCGACAGTGTAGGAGCGAAATTAGCAAAACATAGCAATGCAAATTCACTAGCAGAGAGAGCGATGTAAACAATGGGACCACCTATCACTGAATAGGAGAGTAGAGAATATATTCATGCCTAGGTCTGAACTGGACCTCCTAGGTCCTTGGTATACCTATAATGCCCTAAGAGTCTTGTGTAATCTGTTGACGAGACCTGTTTACAAAGCAGTCAAACACCAGAAGGAATGTTAAGGTTTAATGACAAAATTAGAACATGGAGTACTATTTATTGCATATTAGTAGGGCTTGTTCTAATTAACAAGCAGGAAAACCTTCAGACCTAATGCTTGCCCAATCAACTGGTTAGTCCTATACACTTTCATCTTTCTGTTTGTGGGACATATCATCATTAGCCCGGGCAATGATCCTGTCTAGAGCACATGAAATGGGACTGATCCTGAAGTTGAGGCTAATACTCAGCGGCGAATCAGTAAAACAATCAGAACCAACGTAATGTCAAATAGAAATATCCTTCATTAGGTACCGAAAATCCTGGCCAGCGACCACTTTGACGAAATCACATTGACAGCTTCCTTAATCGAATGACCTCCAAAGCTTCCTAGAGGATTGGCGTAAAGTAGGCAAAATGAGCTTGTTTGGATTAATTGGAAGTTTAAGTTTTAGACATCTGTCCATTAATTAATAACCCGACTTTCTTTGTCCAAGCGAACGAAAACTCACACATTCATTTCATACAAAATACAACCAGTTTTTGTCTCAAAATTTAACTGAAGATGGTGATAATACAAGCGTATTAGAAGAGATGTTATCTTATTCTAAGAGCAGTGGAATATTCCTTACGTGTAAAGTGTCAACGACCAGCCCCAGTAGAATTTCTACTGATCAAGATGTTTTGTTTCATAACTAGTATCGACCAATAGATGGACAAGATCTTCCCTCGCTTTACTTTATAAAAGCAAGTACATATTTTTCATGCAATATATACAATTCTACTATTTTTTGTATCCACAAATGCAAACCGTATAATACAAGACGATGTTTAAGCAGTTCGACTACAAATTTTTGCAACTGATCAACTATTTTTCTGTTATTTTTGATAATATCAAGCCACTAGTAGATGGCAAGTACCATTGCTGACTAGTCGAATGTTTGGCGCGAAAATCGTCTTAGAGCTGGTATTTTTTCCGACTCAGAAGCACAGAGCCGCAGTGCCGCTTCAAAAGCACAACTTTATTTCAAATAATCTGAGGAGACATTAGGGCCTATGGGGTGAAAAGGTGTTGGAAAGGGGCACTTTGACTCACGGCTATATATCATGGGCGTCGGAGACGGGGGGACGGGGGGGACGTGTCACCCCAGTTAAAAAATCGGAGGGGACGTCCCCCCAAGAAAGTTGACTGTTTTTTCTGAATTTTTCTTCCAACAGCCTGGAAGGGGGACAACATGTCTTTGGCCCCCAAAACGTCAACAATTTATCGTAAAAATTGCCATTACAGCAGTCAAAATCCAGCTATCTACATTGCAATATTGAAAAATTTCGCGCCGCTTCGCAGCATGACGCATGTTTTGTTATTGCTGATACATTTTTAAAACGAAGGAATTCAATTCATTAAGTGTATGGCAGAGCCTTNNGGTTCCTGTTCCCTGCTGGCGGTGTTCCCTGTTCCTGCTGGCGGGTGTTCCTGTTCCCTGCTGGCGGGTGGTTCCTGTTCCCTGCTGGGGTGTTCCCTGTTCCTGCTGGCGGGTGTCCTGTTCCCTGCGGGCGGGTGTTCCTGTTCCCTGCTGGCGGTGTTACCTGTTCCCTGCTTGCGGGTGTTCCCTGTTGCCCTGGGCGGGTGTTCCCTGTTCCCTGGCTGGCGGGTGGTCCTGTTCCTGCGGCGGTGTTCCCTGTTCCCTGCTGGCGGTGTTCTCTGTTCCCTGCTGGCCGGGTTGTTCCTGTTCCCTGCTGGCGGGTGTTCCCTGTTCAGCTCGTTGGCGGGTGTACCCTGTTCAGCTCGTTGGCGGGTGTTCCCTGTTCAGCTCGTTGGCGGGTTCTCTATTCAGCTCGTTGGCGGGTGTTCTCTGTTCAGCTCGTTGGCGGGTGTTCCCTGTTCAGCTCCTTGGCGGGTGTTCCCTGTTCAGCTCGTTGGCGGGTGTTCCCTGTTCAGCTCGTTGGCGGGTGTTCCTGTTCAGCTCGTTGGCGGGTGTTCCCTGTTCAGCTCGTTGGCGGGTGTTCCCTGTCGTCTAACGGTGCCGGGTGTGTTGTTTCCTGCGGGCGGTGTCCACTGTTCCCCCTGCGGGCGGTGTTCGCCTGTTCCCTGCTGGCGGGTTGTTCCTGTTCCCTGCGGGGGTGTTCCCTGTTCCTGCGGGCGGGTGTTCCCTGTTCCTGCGGGCGGGTGTTCCCTGTTCCTTGCGGGCGGTGTTCCCTGTTCCCTGCGGGCGGGTGTTCCCTGTTTTCCTGGCGGGCGGGTGTTCCCTGTTCCCCTGCTGGCGGGTGTTCCTGTTCCTCGGGCGGTGTCTCGTTCCTGCTTCGCGGTGTTCCCTGTTCCCTGCTGGGGTGTTTCCTGTTCTGCTGCGGGTGTTCCCTGTTCCCTGCTGGCGGGTGTTCCCTGTTCCCTGCTGGCGGGTGTTCCCTGTTTCCCTGCGAGGCGGCAGATTCTGACCCCGTTATTTTTCGCTTGCCACTTTTAAACCGTTAGGCCTAGCGTCTTGAAACTTTGTTGATTTGTTCCCCACAATTGAATTACCTACACGTGTTGTGTAACTAAGTTGATCGGCTCCAGCAGAGGCTGTCCCAGGCTCCAGTTTTTGGGAGGGTGTTACGAATGCAGTTGTTGTGGCGCATACTTGCTCCGTAGTTTGTGGTGTAATGCAATGTCTCCAGAAACATTTTTCACTGCAATATACATCATATGTGCTGAGATTGTACTATTTGTAAGGCTCAAGACCTGTAACTTCTAAATAAACTGCGCCACGGAGCAGCGCGAAAATTTTGTGTCTTATGCCCTGGATATGCATTCTCATGAATGCGCCACATATTGTACGGTGCGGACCTCTAATCATGTTATTGTGCGTTTAAAATAGCTGCAAAAAAGCGTTAAAGCGAACTGTTTTGTTCTGTTATTTATGAAAAACATAACCCAAACTCAAATATACGCAGAGAAAAGGCACGATTTTCTCGTCTTTATGTTGTGTCATTTTGCGCCACGGAGCGGCGCCAAATGCCTGAGTTTTATTCACTAGACAGTTGCATTCTGACTGTTGAAAAGGCCCGGGGTCACTCCAGATTGTCTAGGGGCTTCTCCGACCTTTTCAACGCCCTTCCGACCTGTTCACGGACTCATCTGGGATCCGCGAAAAACAGATTAGATCAGATCAGAGTCAGATCAGATCAGATCAGATCAGATCAGATCAGAGTCAGATCAGATCAGATCAGAGTCAGAACATATCAGATCAGATAAGATCAGAGTCAGAACAGATCAGATCAGATCAGATCAGAGACAGAACATATCAGATCAGATGAGAACAGATGTTGAGTGGGTGATATATCAGAGTCAATCAGATCAGATCAGATCAGAGACAGAACATTATTCAGATCAGATGAGAACATATGTGAGTGTGATTATATATATACATATATATATATATATATATATATATATATATATATATATATATATATATATATATATATATTATTACAAAGAGGAACTTATTCCACAATACAAATATTACAATCATTATTTCGGGAACATTGTAACACCGTTCGTCAGCGATAGAGGCATTCGGTAACAGGTCATCGCTCGTATTTAAGACGAGCAATGACCGAAGGCGTATCCAGGTTTTCGCTAAGGTAGCACCCGTGGTCTGTGATATGGGCCTCTGGCACATACATGCTCCCCATGGACACAAGTGACAAGGCCTTACATATTTTAGCTTTGTTAGCACGATTTTAACTACTATTTATGGGTGTAGACGCTGCAGGCTGAGCAAGAAACTCCTCAGGCTGGCCAAGGGCTCCCTCAGCCCGATAGAGGACCTCTCAAGTAGATAAAGGACCCCTCAGGCTAACTGAGGCCCCTCGGAAAGACAGAGGGTCTCCCCAGGCCTAACTATGGCCGCCCCAAGCTGGCAGAGGGTCCCCATAAGCCACCAGAGGCCCCTCAGGCCGAGAGAGAGAATTCCTGTGGAATGAGGGCTACACTCATACCTACAGAAGGCCCTTAAGGCCCAACTTCCCCCCCAATGCCGACAGCGGGCCCCTTCAGGCGCCCTCATGTCGGCTGAGGGCCCCTCAGGAAAACCAAGGGCCACTCAGGAGGGCTCACAATCGAGGGCTCACTCAGGCGGCCAGAGGGCCCCTTAGGGTTATGTAGGGCACCTTAGGCCTACTGACGACCCCTCATCAGGCCGACTGAGCCTGAGGACCCTCTCAGGCCGATATAGGGCCCCTTCAGCATGACAGAGGCCCTGTAGGATCGCAAGGGGTCCTCTCAAGCTGTTCGAGGGACCCCTCAGGCCACCAGAGAGTCCCTCACTCCAACATAGGACCCTCAGACATACAGAATGCCCCACATTCCGACAGAGAGCCCCCCTCATATCGATAGGCGATCTTAGCAGACCGATAGGCGGTACCTCAGGCCAATAAAGGGTCCTCTCATGCCAAACGAGGGCCCCTCAGGCCTACTGAGGGTCCCTCAGACCGATAGAGGGTCCCTTAGACCGAATGGCTGGAGCGATCATTTGCATGTGTCGATGTCATTTAGCTCACTGTTACTTGTAGTTAAGCCGGGATCCCAGACACGTCATAATCGCAAACTTGTCATGCCGTAGGTGCTGCCACCTCTCAGCGTGTCATGCCTGAAGACAACCCCATCATCACCCCTCATCGTCGCCGGAAGACGCCTCTCCCCCCTCTGAGTGCTGCCGACCGCCACATTGCTGGCTGAAGACACCTAGGTGTTTCGTCGCATTCCTTGTTGGTCCGCGCCATAGGCAATGTACAGTAGTTGAAATTCCGCTCACAGATGGTGTTGAACAGATGGCGTTGATTTTTCGTGCTTGTTTGCGAATTTAGGCATTATCCTTAACTTGTACGAAGGACAGTTTGGATTTTTTTACTTGTCGTGAACAACCATGCAATGTGTTGTGTTGTCCTTAGATGAGAAACATTTTTAAAAATAAATTTAGTCCGAATGTTTTGTATGGATGGTTTTCCGAGGTCAGGACCCGCGCTAAACAGAGCTTGTTGCGCTGGTCCTGACCTCACCACCCGATCGTACAATTCCTGTTGGCCGGCAGAATTTAGACGAAAGTTTTACGTGCCCGACATACCTGGACCATTTGACCTCTATAGGTTTATGAGAACTAGCTCCACTGGCTGCGCCGCCCGGCAGCCGTTCCCACTTGAAGCGACACCAAGGCCGCAGCGGAGAGGCAAAGGAGTTACCGCGCAATGTTTTCCTATGGCGGATGGGCGATATTTTGACAATATTGGCCTCAACTTTCAGGTTGGAATATTGTTGTGCCATGTTATTTATTCACGAGTATCTCTACATCCCTCAAACCTTTTCCATATTGGCTAACTGTCACGTGGTTTTGAGTTACAGGCCACGAACAAATATCGCCCCTCCGCCATAGGAAAAAGCATTACAGCGCTAAACTCTTTGCCGCCCCTCCGCTGCGGCGCTAGCGTCGCCATAGCGGGGAACGGCTGCCGGGGCGGAGTAGTTCGTCTTACCTATATATGTTCATGGACCTGGACACGGTCCGCCCCGCTCACTGACGTCACCTGGCCTTGAATGCGACCGCTGTCCCCGGCCGCAGGCCATCTCAGTCAGGAGAAAATAGCGAGCGCCGAAGCGACTCGAAACCGGGCTGCCACTACCGGGATAGGCCAGAAGACCAGCGCCCTCCCACTGAGCTACAGGGGCGAAGATGTAGGTATTGCTTAGCTGTAGTGTATGCCAATGTGTCCATAGTCGATACGATGTTGCATTACTATTGGAATATAGGTTAAAATTGTAATCCGGAAGGCGGAAATGAGAGAAAATTCAAAAAGGCTCCTAAAATAGATCCATCCAAAAAAGTTCCGCGCTAAGACGAACCTTTCGCCTCTATACATGGCGTACGGGAGTCTGATTTCAGGTGTGCCCTGTGCTCCATGTACTGACGGAGGCCGTACGGGAGTCTGATTTCAGGTGTGCCCTGTGCTCCATGAACTGACGGAGGCCGGCTGACTGTGTTCCATGAACTTACGGAGGCCGGCTGACTGTGCTCCATGTACTGACGGAGGCCGGCTGATATTTTGATATCGAGGCGAATGATGGAATCAGTGAAGATATTCTTGAAGTGTATGATGAACAGCACATTATGCACATGGTGCAAATCCATGACAGTTTTTCATCTGGACAGTCATCATATGATTGCGGATCGGAACCCATTTAAACACGAATTCATCCCTTCCCATGATCTCTAGCCTGCGTGTTCTCAGATACTTGGCTGTCGTTTCCTTCAGCGAATCTTTTTGCATTCAACATGTACGAAGGAGCGCGCCTTTCGTAGGCAGTGGTCAGTCTTTGAGCGTGAGAGTTGTCGGCTGACAGTTTTTTTTTTTCTACATTTGGAATCAACCTGTATTGTAAATCAAAGCAGTGCAAATGTAGAGCGCTGGGTTACGAGTTCAATGTGAAGCGTTTGAGAGCTGGTACGTTCATCTGGGCTTTAGGAGATCAAATGCCATAAAGCTGGATTTTAAACAAAATATTTTTGTTGTCTGCTTAATTAACATCAGCTTCTATGGCCTGCTTGTTTCAGTAGTAAATGTCTTTCCAGTGATTCGGCGGCTCACTTAGCGTAGTGCCTTGGTAAAATGTACTCTTCCTTTTACTGTGCTTTGTGTTTGTCTCCAGTTTAATTTCCTATGTTGCTTATATCAATAATACAATGCGAAGAGGGAAACAAAGCACGTCTTCAACATCACACTGCGCAGTCACCCAAACCAGCGTTACCTTCATCAGAACACACACAGCTCTTAGCAGAGGCTGGTAACCACGACACGTCGCCTCACAGAAGGGCGGCATCTCCAGCTTCATCCCACTGCGCACAGGCGCTGGGACGGCTAACCAGCCTGGTAATACAGCTGATGACGGCTAACCTTAGCTGAGATCGAGCCGAGGGAGGACAGACCCACTCGAGCTCCAACGGGGGGGGGGGGCTAGGCGATGACTGACCCGACGAGGCACCGGAGCTTTAACAAGACTGCGCGATCTCACCAACGCTGACCAGAACCGCAACTCCCACCTGACCTGACCCGACCCAGCTGGACGCGACCTGACCAGACACGACCTGACCCGGCTCGACATGAGTCCAGTGTGACAGGTCAGTCATTTGGCCGGCCTTGACCGTATGTGCGAGCGAGACTCGGCTCAGTTTCGTTCAACCTTAGCGAACGCTGGAGAAGTAGCGGGCGCTGTCTTCTGACACATTCAGCTCAGCTTCGTTCCACCTTAGTGAACGCGGCCACACTGGAGAAGTAGCGGGCGCTGTCTTCCGACACCTTCAGCTCAGCTTCGTTCCACCTTAGTGAACGCGGCGACACTGGAGAAGCAGCGGGCGCTGTCTTCTGACACCTTCAGCTCAGCTTCGTTCCACCTTAGTGAACGCGGCCACACTGGAGAAGTAGCGGGCGCTATCTTCTGACACCTTTTTCTCTGCCGCCTGAGGGTTAACGATCTCCAGGCCCTATGGAGAGGAATACACACGAACACGGTGTAAACTCGAGGGATACACACGCACACGATGTTAGTTAGCTGTGGCAGATGGTGTGAGGTACAGGTGACTTATGAGTTGCAGGGAGTCGAATAATTGGTAGATCATATTCTGGAGTATGGACACAAAAGCACTCTGTTCACGGTAAGCGTAAGTACATGGAAAAGGTAGGAAGGGGTAACTCGGGCAATTACTTATTATGCATGTTAATTTACAACAAATTGATGGGGACTAGGCAAAATGTCTGAACACTGAACAATTAGCATAAAATAATGACACAGTTGCCAAATTGCATAAGCTGCAACTTGACTAGATTTAATCGCTAACGACTGAGATTTAAACCATAGCATGCCTAATTTGGTTCTTTTAGACCACCAGACAAATAATATGCCACCTGAACAGTGACCTGACAGTGACCCTGAATCGACAGTGATCCACTGATCTGACCAGTGACCCTTGATTTGACCAGTGATCAATGATCTGACCAGAACCAATGATCTTGACCAGTGACCACTGACTTGACCAGTACAACCTGACTGAACAGTAACACTGACCCAGACCAAGTGACCACTGACCAGACCAGTGGACCACTGACCAGACCAGTGACCCAATGACCTGACCGAGTGGACCACTGACCTGACCAGTGACCATGACGCTGACCAGTGGACCACTGACCTGACCAGTGACCCTGACCTGACCAGTGACCACTGACCTGAACCAGTGACCACTGACCTGAACCAGTGACAACTGCCTGACGCAGTGACCACTGCCTGACCAGTGACCACTTGACCTGGCCAGTGACAACTGCCCTGACCAGTGACCACTGCCCTGACCAGTGACCACTGACCTGAACCAGTGCCCCTGAAACCTGCCAGTGCCACTGACCTTACCAGTAACCACTGACCTGACCAGCTGACGCACTGACCTTGACAAGTGACCACTGACCTGACCGTGAGCCACTGACCCTGACCAGTGACCACGGCCTGACCAGTGACCTGGCCCCTGACCAGTGACGCACTGACCTGACTCAGTGACCACTGACCTGACCAGTGACCACTGACCTGACCAGATGACACTGACCTGACCCAGTGACCACTGAACCTGACCAGTGACCAGGACCTGACCAGTGACCACTGACCTGACCAGTAACCAGTGCCAGCTGACCTGAACCAATGACCCACTGACCTGACCAGTGACCACTGACTCTGACCCCAGTTGACCACTGGACCTACCAGTGACCACTGACCTGACCAGTGACCACTGACCTGACCAGTGACCACTGACCTGACCAGTAAACACTGACCAGATCAGTGACCACTGACCAGACCAGTGACCACTGAACAGATCCGACTATTACTAACCTGAAGCGGTGTGAAGGCGACACTGGAGGCGGTTCCCGACACCTGTTTCTTCATCGTGGTGGTGCCTCCGTAGTTTTGCTGGCGCTGCAGGCTCTTCTGAAGCGTCTTCGAGATTCGCACCTGTTAACGGCAGCGACACAGCATAGTTAATGCCATAGTCAAATACAGTTGTACGGTAAGAGTCACAGTGAGAGTCACAGTGAGAGTCACAGTGAGAGTCACAGTGAGAGTCACAGTGAGAGTCACAGAGTGAGAGTCACAGTGAGAGTCATAGAGTCGTGCGGACACGATTACATGATGTTCCGCACCTGACTGCCCAGCTGATGTTCCGCAACTGAAACATGCCCAGCTTATATGGCGGCCATCGTACATACACAGCAAGTCATAGCCAAACAGGTCATACCAGCTGTTACCGATATAGTCATAGTCATCCAGAGTCACACAGCCATCGTACTGTAACTGACAATGATGACGCATATGGTTGATGGGCACGCAGACTACCAGGGATCCGTCGGGCCATCGAACACCTATCACCGATCAAATTTGATCCCCGAAACCCCGACAACTCTCCGCCTGAACCGCAGTTGAGCGGCTGCACTGCGAGTTTGCAGCCGACGCCCAGCCGACGGCCGCCGGTTACTGGGTCAGACGCCTACCTTGGTCTTCTCGTCGATCTGAGCGGCCCGGATACGACCGCCAGTGCCTCCCTTGCCGATGTTGCCACGGGTGTAGCCCAGGTCCTGCTGGTAGGCATCGTCTTCAATCTGGTAACACAGAGTGCAGTGTTGAGATTAGTGACAACCTTATAATCTGGCAACACGTGTGGGTGGGGTGTTGATGAAGTTGGCAATATGTATCGCGGGAAGGTTGATGACAACTTTTGCAACACTAACGGAGTGTTGATAAATCTGGCAACATGTCTCAGGGGCGGAGAAAGGATTAATCTGGTAACACTACGGTGTTGAGATAGACACAGATGATGAGTGAGTAAAGCTAACGGGTAAAGATTTCTGTGCTTTTCACAACAATAGACATGCAGTAATAATCACCTTTTCATACAGTAGACGGTGCGGTCGCTATGTAATACAGGCATGTGGAGAGGCCAGACACAGGCAATACCAGCTCAAACCAGACCATATCACACACTCACACCACTGTGTTGGGCGCCCCCTATCACTGATGATGATTGTTTTTTATGGGCGCGCCAACAACGAAGGCCTATATCGCGCCCGTAACCGCAGACTAACTAATTAGCCAGAATCGGGTATACCACCGATATCCAGAAAGCAGCGATAAAAGCAAGAGAGTCCCTCGTGTCTATAAAAAACGGAGTCGTCCCAAGCAAATGGCCCAGGGTCAGCCGAAGAAGCAGTCAATCCCCGAACATCTCCGTCTCTCCCCTCCAAGTGAGGACAGTCAATCAGGACAATGCTTGACCGAAAGAGAGATCCACATCTGGAGCAAACTGGCCTTTTCCGGCACCGCAGAGCAGGTAGCCATGCGTCCATAGGTGTTGTTCCTGTGCGTAAGCCTGCAGAGAACTAACTTCGGTCTCGCCTGCATTTGCGCAAGGCATGACTGCCACGTGACAGTTGGGGTTTGATAACAACAGTTTCGTTATCCGGCAGATTGCTCCATGTCTGCTGCATCTATCAAAAGGAAAGTAGCAGCGACCGGATAAAGGATCTTGGCAGGGGTGGAAATCCGGTGCAAACATGTCCTCTGCGCAGCACGCTTTGCAGCGGCATCTGTCATTTCTTCCCCCGCAATCCCACGTGGCTTGGGGGAAAATCCAACAAAGGGTTACGTCCTTGCCTGCCCGGTCCAAGTCCGTGAGGCGCTGCAAAATTTTCTGAGCAAGGGGGTTTGCAAGGCGAAAAGGAACTGATGGCCAGAAGACTGCTTAAGGCAGTCAGATAAAAATCAGGTGAGATACACCGTTCCGACCTCAATAAAAAACATAAATGTTTTATTGATAGCCAACAACTTCCGATGTAAAAACCGGACGAATGTCTTGAAGAGTAAAGACCTGGTTGTGCTGAACCGCAAACAAAAGCAGCAGCCACACCGTCAGTTTTAGAACCGTCAGGTTAAAATACACTGTGGTCGGCAATAAGAAGCATGTGCTCGGGGCTGTTTGGCTTGAAAGACCTCAGGAGGGACCAGATCCTTCTTTGTTTCCGAAGGGCGACCGCTCAAACCGTGGGCGATCAGCTTGCCCCACGGAGGGGTCGAAGGCAATCCACGCGCTTAATAACTTCGCGCAGTTTCTATATCGCATTCTGGTTAACAGCGTCCGCATATCGCCACACAGAACGGGTAACAGAGCTTATACGGTGTCGCTCCCTACCATAATCTCCGAAGACCAGAAAGGTATCTCTAGAAAATAAACAGCATCGTAGGTCGGGTGAGCTGGAATTGGACTGCAGCTTAAGCGCGGTTACCTCATGCCCCGTAACTGTCTACGCATAGGCAGTGACACTCTGGGCCTCAGCAAGCAAGCTGACCATGCCGTGGAGCGGAACGAACCGTTGCAATGGGAAGGGCAGTTGTGGTGAACCAGTATCAAGAGTGCGTTTTCACAGAGTCAGTACGAATTGTCATAAAATAAAGCAACGTAATCGAGCCTCGATCGAACTAGGAGCGATACAAAAGCATCACGTGCTCCGGACTGCACCATAATAAGTGCGGGCAACACACTTCAAAATACCAGCTTTAAAGCACCTGTCACGAAGGTGTTTCAGATGCGACTTGTACGTGAGGCGACTATCCATGAGCATCCCCAGGAGACTTCAACCTCTGGCCGAACTGGGTACTCCCCGTGCAGCCGAACGGACCACATTCGGGGCAGGCACGACCCGACGCCGCACAAGTGCACTGCCACCGTTTGGCAGTCGAGAAATTTCATCCCATTGACTGTACTCCACCTCTCCAAACCGAGTTAACAGCCATCTGCAACTGCCCTCTCCACTGTTCGAGTACTTTGACGCAACTCAACAGTAATCGAGAAGTCGTCACAAACAACGCTCTGCCGATGGTTGGGGAGAGGTAATCCCCAATATCGTTTATCATTACAGCAAAAAAATGCAACACTCAGAACGCCGCCTTGTGGAACTCCGTTTACCTGAGCAAAATCTCTCCGAGAGCTGGTTCCCCACACGAACTCTGAAGAAGCGATCTTCTAAAAAATGTACTCAAGAAGAGTCCCATAAAAGCCACGGATACCGTACCTAAAAAGGCTTCAGAAGGATACCGAGGCGCCACGTGGTGTCGTACGCCGCCTCAATGTAAAAAAAACAGGGCACCAACGTGTCTCCCCTGTTTAAAACTGGAACGCACCTCGGTATCAAGTGCTAGAATGTGGTCGACAGTGCTCCGGTGCTTCCCAAAAGCCACACTGGGCGTTTGTAAAAAACGTCGTGATGCTCCAGGAACCAGGTAAGCCGTACATTTACCATCTTTTCCGTCAGTTTCCCAAGGGACGAGGTCAGAACAATTGGACGGTAGTGCAGCGGTTCGAGACCGCTCTTCCCTGCCTTCAGCACAGGGATGATAAAAAGCATCACGCCATGCCTCTGGGTAAAATGCCTCTCTCCCAGAGGGAGTTGAAAAGCGTGAGAAGCGCGACAAGGGCAGACTGAGGAAGGTGCTGAGCATCTTCGTTATGGATCGCGTCCTGGACCCCTCCGCGACACACCTCAGGCCACTTATTGCTGAGTTGAGCTCAGCCTCGTAAAATTGTTCATTAATAGTCAAAGTGTTCGGAGTGTGCTAAATTTAACACAGACCGCTTCACAGCGAGCACGGATGGCGCGCGAAATTCACATTGGAGCAGTCACCACGACTCCGATATAGCGCTCGTCCGATTTCGTTAGCTTACGTCTGCTGGGTGCCTAAATGTCCGCTTCCCCCACCTCTCAAAGCTGGCAGCGGACCGAGCAGGAATCGGTCCCGCTATCCGCTTGATTCGGGACCACACCTCCGAAATTGGAGTGAAGCGGTTGAGCTGGCTGACATAGCTCCTCCAAGAGGATTGCTTTGCCTCTTTGATTGTTCGACGGGCTAACGCCCTGGCCCTCTTAAACTCTATCATATTAGCTGTAGTGCTATTACGCTGGAAGGCGCGAAAAGCTCGTTTCGGGCTGAGAATGGGTCGCGAACAGCTGTCAGACCACCATGGAACTGGTGCACGCCGAGGCATTCCCGAGGTGCGTGGTATGCATCGTTCAGCCGACTCTAGGAGCTTGGACGTAAACTCTGCTACCGATAGAGTGTCTACTGTGTTGGGTGGAAATGCCTGCTCCAGACGCCCCTGAAACTCCTCCCAGTCCCGCCTTGCCTCAAGCATTTCCACCTGGGTTGGCCGACATCCAAGCGAGGGGGCTTGGCCACTGTAATCCAGCCACACGGAAAGTGGTCGCTGCCCATAGCGTCCAATCTGCACGCCATGTAATACAGTGGCATGAGTTGCGGACTGGTAAGAACTGAGGTCTCGACGGAAAGTATGCCCAGAGGGCATAGTACAAAATGGGGTAGGCGACCCCTGTATTTAAGACACACAAACACTCGTCATTTACAAAGGGATGCTAAAAAGTCGACCACGGGAACAAGTGCTTATCGCAATCCCCACACAGAGGTGGTGAGAGTTTAAAATCTCCTAATACGCAAGACCGGAGACGGCAGCTCACCATCAGCAGTCGCAGTCCGCCAGAGGGAGGGCGACTCCGGGGGTGGGGGCGTAAGATGGAGGCAGACGGTTTATCTTCAGGTGGAACAAGCGAGATCCGAAGCAGCTACTGCTTTGCAAGAGGATCGAAGATCAAGTGCTTTAACCGGCAAAACTGTGATGCACGGCAAGTAATTTCTCCACCGTGGCGCTTATGGTAACAGCAGTCAAGTCTTTACGAAAGCACGGAGTCTCCCTTTCATGGTAAAAAAAGGATCGGGCTTTTTAGTTTTTGTTTCCTGGATGCAAACAGCCAGCGGTCTCTCCTTGCGGAACAAGTGCCTGCGCTTCCAGAGAACTTGTCTGAGGCTCTGCCAGTTCCACTGTAAATACTCCCTGCAATGGAGATGCGATTACAAAAGGCGCTAAAACGCTACAAAAACGTAAACTTTGAAAGGAATGAGGGAAATGCTTTAAAAAGCGATCTCCGTACGGAACGCTGGAAAAAGACCCTTGTTAATTAAACACGAGGGTGCACACCTCTACCGCGGTTGAGGCTACCGTCGGCAGAGGTCGACCTTACTCCACTTAAAAGTGCCTTCTGTCGCGAGCGAGGACTCCCCTCGTCCGTGGGTGACCCAGCCCAAGGCAAGCTCCTCTTGCCTGGTCGCCCTGGAGGGAAGGAGCTCCGCTTCGCTTCGGAGATGGTGGAGGGGTACAGGGGCTGCCTCCCCCGACTCACCGGAGGTGGCCGCAGGAGGGGGCGGCGGCAGCCGAGGAGGCGGCTCTTCGCGGATAAGGGAGGAGAGGGGGAGGAGGGTGGGCCCATTGGACCCGAGCTTCCCGCATGGGACGCAGCGACGGCCGGCCGGCTTGCCAGCCCCCGGGCGAGACCAAACTCGGCGGGGTGGACCCACCAGCGTCCCCTCCAGACCCTGGAAGCAGAGAACTGCGCCCCTCGCGGCCTCTCTCGAAGAGACGGGCGCCCGGCCCTCGCATTCGACGCTCGCGTTTCTCTCCTGCGGTTGCGGCCAGGCCTGCCCATGACCGCAGTCTCCATTGACAGGGAGGACGGCTTGGAAGTGTCGGGCCCGCAGCCGTCGCCAGCCTTCAGCACGGGCCCTCGACTGATCCCCCACTGTTTCAGCGGGGCGGTGCAATGGGGCGCCCTCCGAAGTGCGCCGCCGCTGCCAAACTAGAGCCAGTCGTCTCCCCGCGTCTTCCGGAGCTGGTTGTCTCACCGACCTGCGGTCAGGAAGAAAGAGCGGCGGCTCTGTCCTTGGTGGGGGAGGACTTTGTCCTCGAGCGAGGGACTTCCCACCCACAAACTTCGAGAGGATCTCCTCGACGATCCGCCACGACATGCTGCGGAGATCTCTCAGACTGCCCAGGAGGCTGAGCATCGGTGTTTTGAACCAGCGGTGGAGCGGGTTGCAGCTTGTCGAGCAAAGCAACGTCTCTGAGGATCACAACAGGTTTCCGGTTGCGCGATAACCGAGGCCTGGCTGGCGGAACGGAATTTGTATCCCTGGTCATCAGAGCTCGGATCTCCTCTCGGAGGCGAACTTCGAGGCATTTCTGGTCGGAGGTTGTGTGGGCCGCTGCATTCGCACACTTTCGTGGATGAGACTGCAGTCTTTCACCTCGTGAAACCGCTCTTAGAGCAGGACCACAGCGCTTGTTCCACGGACACTTCTGGAGAACGATGCCCGAACGATCTGGCCACGTTAAAGCACCGCGATTGGGATCATGGGCAAATGTACAAGTCTGACTGGTGTACGTGACAAGGAACCCCACCCTCACCCGTGTCCGGGAGGATGGACCGGTTGACAGTTAGGATCACCGAGTCGGTGTCAAGTAAAACACCCCTCTCTTTCCTGCGGATTCGCCTTGCCTCCACGACTCCGTCCCTCTGCATTCCCTCAACAATCTCCTCCTCGGACACTCCACGCAAGTCAGAACAGGTAATCACGCCCTTCACCGAGTTTTTAAAAGGATGGGGTTCGACCTTCACCGCCACCCTCGAGGGAACACCTTGGTCCTTCGGTGTGACCCTGAAGTAAAGCTCTTTTGCGCAAGGGACTTTCCGGATCTCAGTGTCTTTTGTAAACTGACCTTCAAGGTTCCCGTCAAGCACGCTGGAGAACATGCTTTGGGCCACTCCCCGAACTTCGAGAAAGCCTGCTCCCGCTGGGAAAGGGTGAGCCTCAGCTCGGAAGCAGGCCGACCCACGCGGTCGCTTGATTCGCAGATCGTACCGACCATGAACTGTCGCGCAATTGGCCAAACCCGCGCTGTGTCATCACAGGCAGCACGGCATGCGCGCTTCCTTCGCAGAGTCGCGGGGGACCGCGTACCCTGACAACCGCCGGCAGCGCCAATCAGGCACTGACGGGTCAACTTCGCCCTTTCGGCCAGGCCGGGAGGACTTGTCATTGTCGGTTCCAGTGGTTCGTCCATCGGCCGAAGCCAATGGGCGAGGGCCAGCCGAAGCTGTGGTTTGGGGGTTAAGTTGCCGGGAGGAATCCAATGTTGAGCACATTGGTTCTCTGCCCACTTCCCAGCCACACAGCCTTCAGGGACGTCGCCGCTACAAGGCCCAGGGCTAGGGAGGGGCTGTACGGGGCTTGACGACGCCTTCCCAGAGGGGAGAGAGAGACTCACCACCCCCTCCGTTCGAGCGCCGCCTCCTCCCTTGACGCCTTAAGCCGGGACGCTACCCGGGGTGCAGCAAAGCCACCCCGCCTGTCGCTAGGACGAGTGCGACGCTTACCCGCCCAGCGGCAGCGAAGAAAGCTAAGCCACAGCCCCCGCATGGCAGCTCTCCCCGACAGAAATAGCTTCTGTCAGTGCGGCGGCTCACTGATGTGTCCGCCGCCCTTCCGTAATCCAGGCCAAAGAGGAGTGTTGCTCCACGCTACCGCGGACTAACGCGCGCGTGTAAGGTGGCTTCCAGCCCCCAGGACCCCTTCATCCCGGCGAGTACGGGTCGACGCGCCTTATCCAGAAAAATAGCCTTGCCAATATAAAAAAGCCAGAGCGGTCGCCTCACCTGCCACACTCATGTAATTGCCGGGCAAATACCAAAGTGGACGAAAGAACGCCCCTTCAGGTCGGACGACTAGCACCCGACCGTCAAACACCGCAGCAGGGCAGGGGCTTCAGCGGGGACGTCCAGGAAACTGAGTGGGGAGAGGGGGTTCAGGACATTGTTACGGGGATGCAAAATTGGACTGGGTTGGCCGGGGGGTGAGTGTGGAAGGGGGATGGAGCGGAGGGTAAGCTGGGACCCGAGTGGCGCTACTCCCCTTTTACACCGGCCGGAAACCGATGCCCCTGCGGGGATATAATACTGCCAGAGAGAACGGTGAGCCTCCGCACGCGGACGACGCCGGGCTCGCTGAACCTTTAGAAATCAACGGCCTTCTTGAAGTGCAGTTCAGCGACAGTGACGACATCGACGCTTTCCTCGCGGATTTGGAGGAATCGCCTGTAATTGGAGGGAGACGCAACCGCCCGGGAGCTCCACACAGTGGTTCATCGCCGGCCCCTGACGCCACCGCCATGCCGCCTCCAAGGCCGGTGCCCAGTCTGGCTGGATCAGCTGCTGGCGGGCGGGAGGCGGCGCCTCCGTCCTGCTCTGGGATGCTGCCGCCGGCCGCCTGACCGCCACCGCCGTGCCACGTCCAAGGCAGGCGCCCAGTCTGGCTGGATCAGCTGCTGGAAGGGCGGGAGGCGGCGCTTCCGTCCTGCTCTGGGATGCTGCCGCCGGCCCCTGACGCCACCGCCATGCCACGTCCAAGGCAGGCGCCCAGTCTGGCTGGATCAGCTGCTGGAAGGCGGGAGGCGGCGCCTGCGTCCAGCGCCACTGGCCGCAGCACATCCCGAGCGCAGCGTGCTTCATCCCCCGCATCCACCTACTATACTGGTGCAGATATCGAATCTCAGTCTGTCGGAGGCCCACGGCCGGCCGCTTCGTCAGTGGTGGGTGGTGGGCTCAGCCAGACGCCCCGTGCTCGGTCACAACGCCAGCGACGAGCCGGTCGAAGCAGGATGGATGTCGACCGCGTTGTCGAGTGTTTGGAAAATATGGAAAAGTCGGCGAGTGAGGAAAGGAAGGAGCATCGGGAGGAGCATGAGCAACTTGTACGCCTCTTCAATAGACAATCGGATGACGTAGCCAGCTCGAACACGCTGCTAAGGCAGGCCATTGAGGCTTTTACATCCACCATTAAGCAAAACTCGCAGCAAAGCCGCCGCGCGCGCTCGCGGTCACCTCAGTGACGGAGACCATTGGTAATAACCCTATCGGATAAAGTGAGACGATGGCAGACTGTGCTTGTGCGCGTGCTTGCATGTCTGTGCGTGTGCCTATGTGCCAGTGCGTGTGAGGCGTTCGTCTCGAAGGAACTCCTCGCATCATGCCTAGAGAAACGACATTTTGTTTCGAGTGTTATGAGTTTAATTCTGTCGTTGCGAAGGAGCCGGCTGGTGCAGACTGTGCGGTTGTGCGTGCTTGGCTAGGCTGTGCGTGTGCTATGTGCCAGTGCGTGTGAGGCTGTTACGTCCTTCGAAAGACCGCATCATTCTAGAATACACATTTTGTTTTCAGTTCATGAGTAATTTCTGTGCGTTGCGAAGGAGCCGGCTGGCAGACTGTGCTTGTGCGCGTGCTTGCATGTCTGTGCGTGTGCCTATGTGCCAGTGCGTGTGAGGCGTTCGTCTACGAAAGCGCGACCTGCTTCATTCTAGAATACACATTTTTGTTTTCACGTTCATGAAGATTTCTGCTGCTCGTTGCGAAGGAGCCGGCTGGCAGACTGTGCTGTTGCTGGCGGTTTGGCAGATTTGTCTGCTGCGTGTGCCTACTGTTGCCACGGGTTAGTGGTGTGTGATGGCGTTCGTGTGTCTCGAATATGGTACGCTAATGTCATAGATTTCTAGTATACACAATGTCTGGTGCTAGTCATGAGTAATTCTGATTGCGTGCGAAGGTGAGCCAGGTGGTCTCAGGGTGCTTGTGCGCCGTGCTTTGACATGTGCTGTGTGTGGTATTGTGCTCAAGTGTGGTGGAGGCATTGCGTCTCGGAGGGACTAGCAGTGCATCTCAGCACCTACACAATTTTGTTCAGTTCATGAGTAATTTCTGTGCGTTGCGAAGGAACCGGCTGGGAAATGTTCACGTACAACATTGACAAACCACAAGGCAGGTACTAATTATATACATAGTGCATACTACATGCGCAACATAGACCTCACATTTTGATGTCAGTCCCTGCATCCTGCACCTTGTGTTAGTAGATCTTAGGCTCGTTTTAAATTAGAGATCCACTGAGATCCCAGATTATGAGGTATTTATTTTACGCAGAGAGATCCATAAAGACCTCAGACCTTCAAGCATTTTACGGAGGGATCCACGGAGATCCAAAATCTTCATGCATTTGATACCGAGAAATCCACTGGAATCCAAGATCCAACTTCGCGATCCAGGCACAAGTCTGCTGGGTACTGATTATCAATTAGTACCGATTTATGCCCAGCATATCTGTTTCAGTTTGACATGCCAGGTTATATCCATCCAAAATGTATTGAAATCCACCATAACCAACCAGCAGCAAACAGCCATCGCGCGCGCGGGCGGACAGGTGGGCGTGCGCGGGCAGACGGGCGGGCAGGCCCACAGTACCTTGTCGATACACGGTAACTTTCGCCATACACCTGTGTGGTTTATAGCACCGAAGCAGCATGCATGCTTCCACGGCAACCACAGTTCACACTACTTTTAAGCAGGATTGGACAATCTAAACACTGTCGGATCCAGAGGCAGCGCTGCAGAGGGGCGCCGCCTCCCCCAGGCGGGCCCTAGGTCGCGGAGTCGTCGAAGACGTGCTTTGGTTCCCAAGCCGAAGAGGTTTTGGGAGGCCAAAACATGGCCCGGCCCCGCGACCGGGCGCCTGGGGGAGGCGGCGCCCCTCTGCAGCCTCCCCTCTGGATCCGCCCCAGAATCTAAACATAAAACATAACTACACTTATAACTATACGGGCGGGGCGCGCATGCTAGCTGGCAGGCGCCGGCGGACAGGTGGGCAGGCGCGCGCGGACAGAATGGGCAGGCACGCGGGCTGGCGCGCGGGCTGGCGCGCAGGCTGGCGCGCGGGCAGACAGGCCTGCAATACCTTGTGGATATGATGACTTTCGAGATACAGCTGAAAACACAAAAGCAACCCAGCCAGTGCAGCAGCATACAGCCAGTACATCAGCATGCCAATCAACACCGCCATGACGACTGGCGGAGGGGGTAGTTTTCTGCCAGATACCTGCGTATGGCGTCACGCTGGTCTCGCACACTAGGCTCGTATCGTGTCACATGGGAGTGGTGCACAGGTTGAGGGAACTGACGCTCCACGTCAGGTCCAGGGGTCCACGTGTCGTGAAACCGCTCCTGTTGCATTTCGCAGAAGTTGTGCAAGATGCAACAGGCGGTGACCACTTTTGGGACCTTACTGATGTGTATGTCCGTGCGTTTCTGTAGCTTCCGAAACCGTCCTTTCAGCCTTCCGAAGGAGCACTCGATCACCATGCGACCTGAGCTTAGGTACACGTTGAATGACTCATCTTCCAGAGCTCGCTGCTCTTGGTCAGGGGTGAGCCCTCGCGTGGCGGCCGATGCCAGTGGCTGCGGGTAGGCCTTCATCAACCATGGCAGGAGTGGATAGGCTGGATCGCCAACCAAGAAGAGATTCACTGCTACCCCTCCGATGCTCACTGGACCCTGAAAAAGATACAGGTACATTAATTCATTTGTTAACAACAGGGTTGCTAAAACAGCTTTCAAATGATATGCATGTTTGTTTTAAGAAAATTACATTTTAAGTACACCATACAAAGTTGTTCTTTATAGCCAAGGGGGGTCGTAACCCCCCCTAACTGGTCACGCAGAGATCTTGCCTAACACGGGCGAGGGTTAACATCCATATAATACTTGAATGTAAAAATATCGAAAAAGTATTTTTTAAGCTCAACTTCAAAAATAGGCAAAAGCCTTTCACATCTGTAAAAATTTATACCGGAATCGTCTTGAGCAGCAACTTGTGAGTCTTACAATAGGTATGCCGGCTTTTATGATACCATACTTATGTAGGCTGCTGGGGGATTTTGAGTTTGAGCATATCTGTAGTGAACTCTTCATATTTTGTGGGTTGGTGGATTTGAGGTACAACTTCAAAAGCCTCTGGACACAAATCCACGGGTGCGGCTAGTTCCTCAAATGACAAAAGCTGAAAGGCCCAGAAAGCCTAGGCCTAATTTACCAGCTAGGCGGAGATGGTATCTTGGCCAAAGCCGCCAGGATCACCAGTGCACCGACAGCACCGCGCCACGCCGGTGGCGTGATTGACTGTGACGGCTGCGTGTGACGGACTGTGGCGGCTGTGAGCACCGCGCCGCGACGTTGGCGTGTTGACTGTGACGGCTGCGCGTGACGGACTGTGACGGCTGTGAGCACCGCGCCCCGCTGGTGTCGTGATGACTGTGACAGCAGCGTGTGACGGCTGTGACAGCTGTGAGCACCGTGTCGGTGGCGTGATGACTGACGGACTGTGGCGGCTGTGACAGCTGTGAGTACCGCTCCGCGACGTTGGCGTGTTGACTGTGACGGCTGTGTGTGACGGGACTTGTGACGGCTGTGACAGCTGTGAGCACCCGCCGCCGCGCCGGTGCGTGATGATTATTGGCGGTTTTAGGCCGCTCGAAATCAAAGGGTCCCACTTTGCGCCGTGGCTTGATACTGTGCGGCTGCGTTGTGGTGGACTGTGACGGCTGAATTGGAAACGAGCAGCCTTCAGTACAAGGCGTCACAGGTCCACTACACGCAAGCCGTCCACAATCATCGCGCCACCAGCGTGGGGCGCGCGTGCTCACAGCTGTCACAGCCGTCACAGCGTTCCACCACACGCCAACCGTCACATCACACGCCACCAGCGGGGCCGGTGCCTCACAAACTTGTCCACAGTCCGCCACACGCACCCGTCACAGTTCAACACGCCACCAGCGGGGCGCGGTGCTCACAGCTGTTCACAAACCGCGTCACAGGTCCGTTCACACGCAGCCGTCATATCTCACCGCCGCTCGGCGCGGTGCTCACAGCTGTAACAGCCGCCACACTCCGCACACCCGCACAGCCTCGTCCACAGTTCATCACGCCCCGCACGCCGGCCACCGTCGATGCGTGCGCAGGTGCTCACATTCTGTCACAGCCGTCACAGTTCCACCACACGCAGCCGCTCACATCATCACGCCGCTCGCCGGCGCGGCCTGCTCACAGGCTTGTACAGCCGTCACAGTAGGTTACAACTACACGGAGCCGTCACAGGTCAACACCGCCACCAACGCTGGGCGCAGTGTTCACAGCTGTGACAGCCCGTCACAGTCCGTCACCACACAGCCGTCACAGTCAACACGTCAAAACGTCGGCGGCGGGTGTTCACAGCTGTCACAGCCGCCACAGTCCGTCACACGCAGCCGTCACAGTCATCACGGCCACCCGGGGGGCGCGAGGATTTGCTCACAGCTTTGTCACATCCGTCACAAGTCCCGTTTCACACACCACGCAGACACGTCACAGTCAACCCACGCCACCAGCGTGGCGTGGTGCTGTGGTGCACTGGTGATCCTGGCGGCTTTGGCCAAGAATACCATCTCCGCCTAGCTGGCAAATTAGGCCTAGGCTTTCTGGGCCTTTCAGCTTTTGTCATTTGAGGAACTAGCCGGACCCCAAATCCACTAGCAAGAGACCCACTAGCAAAAACCTTTTTGAATTCCTGAAGAAAAATTTGAAGTTACCATAATACAAACTAATTTTAAGCAAACAAACAACAATTGACAACAGGGTTGAATGGGTCACTCAAACAGCTTTCATATGATATGCAACTTTGTTTTGAGAGGGCGGGCGTGGGCGCGCACACGAGCGGGCAGGCAGGGGTGCATGCGGGCGTGCCTACATTACCTTGGGGATACGATGACTTTCGCGATACAGATGTGTGGTTTTCAGCACTGCAGCATCATGCCAGCTTCCACGGCCACCACAGTTGATACTGCGGAATCTGAAAGTAAAACAAAATATACATAAAAGGCTTATCCTATACAATATTAATAGTTTTTGAAGTTTGAAAATCATGGTAGTGAGAAGTGACATTAGCAATGTTGGTGGCCAGTAGTGGCAACTGTCGTAAAAAAACACAACAAAATGTTTTATAGCACAAATGTATGCCTCCTCCCACTCCAAGTAGGTTGCTGAGGCAAATCATATTTGGTTGAGTGGGCCCTGGCCGGTGCTAACTTAAGAATGCACATTGCACACCAATGGTGGACACACAGACAGGATGCAATGGTGTATATGTTTCAACACTATTATGACCAAATTGGCCAGAATAGAGCATTAATTTTTCCATGACCTTGACATTTACATATAGCGCCTTGGCACTTGCATATAGCGATCATCGCAAACAGCTTGCAGTTGCACAGAAGCCCAGCATTTCCTGTTGATGTGGTCAGTGCTGCCATCTTCTGGGGCCGATATCGGTATGTGAGTCCCATCAATAGCTCCAAAGCACTGAGGGAATGCCCAACGGTGCTGCCACCGGCTGGCGATTTGTGCAGCCTCAGCAAGGTCAGGCATGGTAATGTAGTCCCCCATCTCCCCAATGACAGCATCACAGAAAGCCAGGAGGTGCTTCCGGACCTGAAAACAGATGATGGAGATCAACATGCAGTGCAATCTAAGCTGCATGTGGTGATATGAGCATCTGTGATACAAGCACCATTAATCTGTGATGTTATTGAACACTACAATCTCAATTAAATTTCACAAATGATATAGAGTTTACAAAAAAGTAGAAATTAAATCTAGTCACATGCAAGCTACCGCAACTCTGGGGCATTAATGTATGAGTATCACTAACACTCTAAAAAAAACATAAAGTTCGATACTAAAATATAGGTACCTTCCCATGTTAACAGCCTGTAAGTAAAGTTACTGGAATATGAGGCATTCATATGACAACCTATTTTTTAAAGGGTGATTTTTATGATTTTAAAGGGACACTGCCACCTTAACATTAGATTCAAGTTGAGATAGCCATTTTCCGTGCTAGCCATTGAAATCATGTATATAATAAGTTAAACAACCACCGAGGTTGAATCAAAAATAAATGAGAGTTTGGTTTTGACATCTGTAACATCCCCAGTGTATTTGAACCGGGACCTTGAACTGATGACGTCACTCTTTACTAAATGTTGATGAGTCTTGTTTTATATTTGGCCATACATAAGCCGTGCATATGGCAGCATGAAGGTTTGCTCTGTTCCCGAAATCCTTTCATATGACGTATCAGCCCAATATTAAAACTAAACTTTTTTATGAATTGAAGCACTGTTTGTGAGAAACAAATGTCATAATCGTGTTTGGCAGCAATTACTTCATATTTAGTACCACAAGCGGCATACATTTGAGAATTTTAGAGAAGGTGGCAGTGTCCCTTTAACTATCATAGCTTTTGAAGAAAAACTCATAAGGTGAATGTAGGCTTCACATAACATATTTCCTTACAAAAACATCACAATGGTCCAGTCTGCAAAATGTGGCATGTTTCTACAAGAGCTCATCAGGGCATGGTTGACACGAATACATCAAAATTGGGGCAGCTTTACCAATTTTTGGGCAGCGGCAAGATTATTTGGGGCAACTTATGTCGTTCAAAACCAATTTACACTTGATAAAATGTGATTCTGCTGACTACCCTCCCATCCCCAGTCAACAACATTTGGCTGAGGAGCTAAATGTAATCTGACAAAACCTGCCCCAAATATGGCAGGATTTGTGCTGCCCCAAATATCTTGACATTCCTGCCACATTTTGCAGACTGGACAATGGTCGAGTAAGGTAGCTACTTACTGTTGATTTATGGCATCCAAACTGGTTGGCAGTTACTCTGTATTCGCCACTGCTTCCCAGATTGTAAAGAGCAATCGCAACCCGCTCCTCTAAAGAGATGGGCTCTCGGACGGTATCCAGGTTTGGGCGCAAAGTTCTATGCAGCAGATTTACCAGTTTAATGAAATATTTTTTTGTCATGCGGAAATTTTCAACCCATCTGTCATTTTCCCAAAGAACCATCACCTCATCCTTGAACCACCTCTTGCCTCTCGGAAGCATCCATACTCTTCTGGGGATGGAGTGAGAAGAGTTTGAAGCCAGCAGTCCAAGAATGATGCACTTCCTCATCCTCAGCACTGTAGCATGCCGCTTTCGAGCCCTTCTCAGCTTCTTGAGCTGGTTCAGGGTTCTACCCATTTCCATTTGAGCACTGTGCAGCCTTCTGTACAGTGCCAACACCAGCAGCATGGGAACAACCACGTCCAGTTCTGAGGGTTCCAAGGAATCCATGATGTCTTCAAGTATTAAAATATTAACAACGAGCAGAGCACCACACCTCCATCAGTTGCTTCATACTCACAAACTGCAACTAATGAAGTTGTAAACTGAAAATATGTTCGTTATAGGCAAGATATAGGATGCAAGCTGCGCATAAATGGCACGCACATGCCGCCGATGCCGCGTTCGCTCAAACGGCGCCAAACTACGGAAATATGGCCGCACTCGTGGAACGGAAAACTTCGTTCCCGGAACGGAATTTTCCTATCAACTCATGTAAACGGGTCAAATCAATGGAAATTTACGAACCTGAAACTTACGTAAAATTGGTACTGGCTCATGTAAACGGAGTAAGTGCCGCAACTAGCGCACTTGGGTTGACGACATCAAGAACAGCGGCAGAAACGTCCCTATGGACAGACAATTTAAATATATTTGATCGATATTTATTCACTCGTCTTCGTCGTTTACTGACGTTTTGTATAACTCATTAAGTATTGTTATCACAATATTTTTTTCCTTCGTCTAAAATTTGACAAATAATAGGTTCCTAAATAAATATATATGTTTCTTCGTCCACTGCAGTGCTTATATTTTTACTTAATCTAATTGTCTTCCTATTTTCATAATCGGTCTGATATACCAATGCAAGTTATTTATATAAGGGATTATTAAGCTGTGTAAACGTGAAGATAAATACATTATAACATAATATATTTCTTTTTCAGTTGTTTACCTCTATCCCGCTCATCGAGGAACTCCGGACCGACAAGCGCCAGTCCGCTGTGGGAATGCTGAACAGAAACAAACGGCTCCTGCCTCCGGCGATAACTGAGCCAAGGGGTCGCGTGCCGGGGAGCAACACAATCTGCTTCAGGAACGACATTCAGCTCGTCTCGTTCAGACCCATAAACAACCCAAGCTTCGTTCGGAAGATATTCTCAGTCATTGAAGCGCTAACTGAAACGTACCAAAAGCTATACAGGAGCTGAAGCTCAGAATGAAGTCCCGGAATTGGCGAGCCATCGCGTCATGTGCGGCCTCGTGAAATAAGGGAGGAGTAACTCCATTTTCACTAATCGTAGATGGAAAGCAAGAAGGAAGCGGCGCGGAACGAGAGGTCATTGATGTACGTTACATGACACCTGACCTGGAGGCTATGGAACAATTCCTCGGGATTCTATGAGCCGCTCACAACGGACCATGCGCTGGCTGACATGATGCTGGATGAGCCGGGCTGTCTTGAGCTGTGGAACCGGGCTGTGCAGCTATGGGGCCTGACTGTGCTGAGCTGTGGAGCCGGGCTGTGCTGTGGAGCCGGGCTGTGCTGTGGAGCCGGGCTGTGCTGTGGAGCCGGGCTGTGTTGAGCTGTGGAGCCGGGCTGTGTTGAGCTGTGGAGCCTGACTGTGCTGAGCTGTGGAGCCGGGCTGTGCTGAGCTGTGGAGCCGGGCTGTGCAGCTGTGGAGCCCGACAGTGGATGCCTCTGTCGGGCGACCACTGTGACTGCGCGCCAGGCGTACAGCGCAGTGGCCCGCGGCAATCGTCAGCGGCTTCGCACGACGAAGTCACGCATCACATGTGAACAGAATATCTGGACAGATCATTAGAATAGGACTCAAGCCACTGGCACACTTAATTAAAAAAGGCATGGTGACGTTGGGTGCCCGGTCATGTGTTATGCGTGAATGGTGTGAAATTCACAAACGTTCCAATGATGCGCTGCACTTATCACGACTTGTGTGATTTGCGAGAACGTGTTTTTTCTTCGTTATGGTTGTAGTTTTGTATCCACTGGGTTGAGGATTGTTGTGTGGTGTACAACGCTAGTGCCATGTAGCCCGTCCGGCCGGCCGCCCGGTTGCGGTGCACCTTGCCGCTGTAATATCGCCTCAGCTGAGAGGGGATGTCTGGTGACCGGTCTGGTTAATACACACTACACAGTCTGGACCGGAGCTCTGCGTTTTAACAACTTTGATGCGCCGCCGCTGCCGGCGCCAGTTGCAGTGCCGGTCCAGCCTCCGCCACCGGCCGCTGCGCCGCAGAACGAGCTGCAAGACAGCTTGGACAGCCGGCCGCACACTGCGCCATTCGGCTGCGATATCGCCGCGACTCCGCCAGCGACACGGCCAAAAACACAAGCACGGCCAAACAAATCGTGCTTTCTTATTGCTGTAGGCAGGGGAGGTTTGGGGAAGGCCAAAACACGTCCCGGCCCCGCGACCCGGGCGCCTGGGGGAGGCGGCGCTCCTCTGCAGCCCCCCCCCCACTGGATCCGCCCCAGCCTCGGAAAGCATCGGGAAGCATATTGTACCCGTTTAATTTCCATATTGGCACATCTCTGGACCATGCCGCCCCTATCTTTGAGGAAATATGCCGCCCTTGAGCCAGCGGCCCTTAGCCTGAGCAAATCCTAGATCCGCCCCTGGAATTGAAGCTGTTAGTTATTGATGAAATTAAATGATAAAAATACATATTTAAACCCATAAAAAAGCCAAGCCAATTATGTTCATGAGTCAATGCGTTTCTTTGAAAAAAGTGGCCAGATTTAGTCATGGAAAATCATTAAAAAATGCTCAGATTTCCCATTGTTTTACCATTGCGGCGAAAACGCAACGGATCCTTTACCGCACCTGGAAGTGCCTTCGCCACAAACGCACGTGCGCCCAAGTCGTCGCGTGACCGAGCTCAGACGCCCTCACCTTATATATATATATCGCCTTGGGTCTACGGGAAAACAGGTGGTGTTCGGTCGCAATTTCAAACATTGCTAAAATAATTAGTGCATACGATAGTTCACAAACGTGATGCCAAAGTGTAGAAAGATTCGTCACAGATTTATAAATATATTATTGACTGACAAACAACATTTTAAGTACTCGATCCTCCCCAGAATCCCACACCGTACTGCCACGCAAATCACTCTGGATTTTTCCCAAGATAATCTCGTGCGCTCTCTCAGTCTGTCTCTCTGTCTGTCTCTCGGTCTCTCTGTCTGTCTGGTCTGTCTAGTCAATCTGCTGTCTGTCTGTCTGTCTGTCTGTCTGTCTGCTGTCTGTCTGTTTGTTCTGTCTGTCTGTCTGTCTGTCTTGCTGTCTTGTCTGTCTGCTGTCTGTCCTGTCTGTCTGTTGGGGTCTGGTCTGTGCTTGTCTGCGTCTTGTCTCGTCTGTCTGTCTTGTCTGTCTGTCTTTGCTCTGTCTGTCTGTCTGTCTTGTCTGTTCTTGTCTGTCTGTCTGTCCTTGGGTGCATGTCTGTCTGTGCTCGTCTGTTTTCTGGTGGCTAGGGTCTGTTCTGTCCTCTTCTGTCTGTCTGTTCTGGGTCTCTGTCTGTCCTGCTGCGGTGTACTGTCTCGTCTGTTCTGTCTGCTGTCTGTCTTGGTCTTGTCTGTCTGTCTGTCTGTCTGTCTGTCTGTTCTGTCTGTCTGTGTTGTCTGTCTGTCTTGTCTGTCTGTCTGTCTGTCTGTCTGGTCTCTCGCTCTCTGGTCTCTCGTGGTTTTCTTCTCTCGCTTTCTCTGAGGTCTTCTCTTGTCTTTCTGTTCTCTCTCGTATTCTCTCGCTCTCCCCTGCGTAATGATTTCAAAGTAACGTAACAATTACGTTATTTCAGGGAAAACGAATGGCTCAATCGTGCCGAGGGAGCAACGTGGGCGAGCAGGAAAGACCCTGATCAGCATGTGTCGTTTTCGTCAGACAGGCACTGGTATGGGGCGGCAAGGAAACCTACAACGGCTTCGTCAGGAAGAAGCAGCTTCGGAAGTTGTTCGCTCAGGCGTCCGACACCACTGACGCCGTTCCGAAGTCCTTGCGCACTCAGCTGGACGAGTCGAAAAGATTCTTCTCAAGCCATTAGTGACGGGAACATTCTGCAGCTGTTCAAGTCACCTGGTCATAGCCATGCTCGAATTCCATAGAGTACGCGAGCGTCCGCTTCGAAGAATCATTTAGACCCGTGCAGATGTGAGGATTTTGCGACGCGAGGCAGGCTCGAGGAACCAGTTCGGCGAGGTTTCATTCCATTGATTGGGCGAAGATGGAGTGGCATTGTGCCACTTTACCTAATTAATTAGCTCAAACATTATAAACATAATCTCATTTTTTCCTAATTGCATATTAATTTTAGTAGGGATATAAGAAAATACATATTTGATAGACGAAACAATTTTCCAAATATCTAAAACGCGTCTTATTTTCATGTTATTGCAATATTTGTGTTGGTTTCGCTGGGCTCAAATCAAGTACCAACCTACGCTATCGGACAAGTTTTGAGGCATTGCTTGAAAAGTTGGGGCTTGTGAGGTGCACTGCCCTCACAGTCCAGAACGCTTGTTTCGCCCAGCGTCCTCTTTCGGCGGTAGGTATCTCAAGCCATTTTTCGCCGGGCGCTTCTGTTGCCGGAGTAATCGATGTGGCCGTTAAACGCGCGCGGCGCAGCCAAAAGTACCTTTGTGACAGGCGCCGATATTTAAATTACAATGTTTCGGGTTATTTTGTATGTGTAATCTTTTTCTAGTGGTTTATTATCTTTTTACATCAACTTTTAATGTTGTGTTCGACTCCGAGGATGACGAGGAAGCTGTGGACACTGACAGTGAAGGAGAAGTCGCCACCTACCTACCTACCTAGGATGAACATAAACTCGGCGAAGAGACAGAGCCACTCCCGGGAAGCACTGACGCCAGCCCGTCCACGTCAACAGCTGCAACACGCCATAGCCACCTGACGTGCCTGCTGGACAGCCTACTGTGCATAGCCTACGGAAGACGCAGAGCCGTTCCCGCCGTCTCCTGGAAGAAGGCATCTACAGCAACTTGGCAAGCGAGACTGATGTCTTTCAAGCCAAGGAAAACAGAAATAAGACCGTCGTCAAGTGGAGCTTGCAACCGCCGACGCAGCGCGGCCGACAGCAGCGGCAGAATATACTCCGGCAAAAACCTGGCCTTAACCCTATTCCTGGAGGGATGAAAAGTATACGAATCTGTCGGGGGGGGGGCTTCATTCGGCCCCCCCTTCAGATCTTCGGCTGCCATAAGAGCTAAAAACATGAAACTTAAGCATTGTAGTTAGGGTCAACAATGAACCTATTTTTGTGAAAGTTTTCGTGGACATTTGGGATTCTTACTATCTTTCAAGGTCAAATGACGTCAGCTAAAAATCTAAAATTGTATATGTCTAAACATTGATATTTTCAGGAAACATTGCCATTATCTCGGAACACGTATGGCCAGATTACGGGAGAGGAATCTCGAAAAAAGGACTGATTAGCAGCCGTTTAGGATTGTCTGGTTTCGCGCTCTTAATTAATGCCATCAGAATTTGGACCTCAGGTCAAAATCGGTTTGGGCGTTGTAGAGGTCGGAAATAAATGTTGGAAATAGTACATAACTGATCGGCCTTGTTTAGCAAAAAGTTTGTTCGTTTAATAACGTTTTTTATCTAAAAAGTAATAGAGCACGTATTTTGGATAACCATCGTGTTTCTCTCGTCATTTGCAGTTCGAATCATTACCAAATTTGTCAAAAATCGGAAAATTTGACCCCGGGTCAAGGTCAAAGGTTCAAGGTGACATAAGTAGGTCAAACTGCATTTATCAAAAGGATGGCGTATTGACGAAGGAAAACGTTTTGAGCCATTACGGGTCTCTTCATATTGTTCGGTGTCACGAGTTTATTGATAAAAGGTGTTTCGTGGCCTTTGAATGGACCTTTCAAAAGGTCCACTCACTAAAAAATTGTAATACCTCTTTATCAAGAAGAGGCCTGAGATGACATTGATACTGAAATAATTGTATTGGTTATTGTGTTAAAACCATGTTTTTCATTTTTCACCAATATATTTAGTTGAAGGTTAGCATTTGACCTGACATTCAGGTCATCAAATATTAATTATCGCCCTGAAACTTCAAAACATATATTTGCATGTTTTCTCTTACATATTTGTTCCGGTTTTTTCAAAAAACTCCTCATTTGGAATTAACAAAAACTTGTAATCATTTTTGTAAAACAAGAAATATTAAGTGTTATTTTCAAAAAACATGTTCTCGGATTTCAAAATTAAAAATTTTGAAATTTCGGAGTGATAGCCATCCTGAAATAGGTGGAGAAACAATCCAATTCTTCTATCGATGGTGTGTTTATCTAACAAGTCCTTCAATATAACAACTCTCCACGAGTGCCTAACCATGAAATATTTTATGTCAAACGGGACCGAACACGCCCCCTAAAAACGTCTTGGACCCCTGCCTAATGGTTTTTTCATTTAGAAAAAAGTACACCAATTCGATGCGCAATTGGAAATTGTTAGGAAAAGTCAGCAAGTTTGAAAAGTTCTGGGTGAGTTATGAATGAACTGTACGCGAAAAACCTCAAGGGGGGGGGGCCGATTCGGCCCCCCCGACAGTAATAGGGTTAATGGGGCGGCAGCGGCTACAACATCTGAAAGTGACTGCTTCCTGCTCTTAATGCCCGAAGGGATTCTTGACAAGACCACAAAGCACACCAACGAGAAGCTTCAAGATGAAATGATGTCGTACGAGGCCAGCTCCCAAGACGCTGACAAGTCGTGTCTTTCGGACTATCAGGATGTCACCCGTGAAGAGCTCCTGACCTTCATCGGTCTGATGCTGCTTCGTGGCTGTCAGGTGCCCGGTGCAACTGCCGAGGAGCTGTTTCTTGGCATGTTGGCGCCGACACCCTTCAGCGCCGCCATGGGTCACACAGGAGGTACATTAAGTTGCTGCGCTGCCTGCACTTCGACGACGCTTCAACCAGAGCCACAAGGCGTGAAGGCAACAAATTATGTCTCTTCCTGAGACGTCTTCAACACCTTCGACCAGAACCTGCCACTTCATCTTGTTCCATCCGACGAAGTCTGCGTCGACGAAACACTCGTCCGTTTCAGGGCAGATGCAGTTTGAAAGTCTACATGCCGAACAAGCCTGGCAAGCACGGAATCCAGTGTCCCAAAATTTGTCGATTTGGGTGGAAAGCGACACCCAAATATCAATAATTTTCTACTCTCACCCCCATTTTTTGAGTGAATTTTCCATTCTATGGGAAATATGGAAACACTAAAACGCTTTTTAAAAGACATTCGTTTGGTTCAGCGCCACAACATAGCTGGGATGACTTTGTCTTCACCTAATTTTCACACTTCCGCAGTCTTTTTGGGCTCCAATTTTCCACTCCCAGCACCCAAGCAAAAAATAAACTTTGGGACACTGACGGAATCCTATTCAGGCAAGCACGGAATCCTATTCAGGTCTGCTGCCGACGCCCAAAACCGGTACACGTGGAAGCTGTGGCCGTACGCGGGGAAGCCAGCCAAGACCGACGAGGCGCCAGAGCACAACATATTCGACAATGTCCCTGAACTGGTCAAACATCTGGTCCACGAGCTCGCCGGGACAGGCCGAAACATCAACATGGACCGCTATTTCACCTCTATCCCGGTGATGGAGGAGCTGCGTCAGCTGGATCTCTCAGTCGTAAGGACGCTGCAGACCAGCAGAGGGCTGATTCCGACTGAAGTGAAGCCAGCCCGCAGTCACGAGCCTGGCAGCTCGCCTGCTACAGGGATGGAGTGCAGCTAACGTCATTCTGCCCGAATGCTGGCAAGGTGGTGCTAATGCCACCTTGCCAGCATAATTAGTTAGTTATGGCAGGCTATGAAGATTGACCATATTAGATTGGCCATGGCTGGGCGGCTTTTTCTTTTGTGAACATTGATCTATACGAAACCATATGAATGGACTAGAATGCATTGCAGATTTCATGGTAATACGACAGCATTATTTGGGGTTTCCCGGGACGCATGCCTGCGGTGTCAGAGAGACAGACTCGTAACTGCCGCGTGTTTTCAGCGGTGCCGTCGGCTTGCCAACAACATGCTGCGACATAAGTTCTGGCGTACTCCTACGATGTACCTGCCCATGTATGCCTCGGGGGTTTCCTCGGTCAGGACGGGGTGCACCCCGAGTGGCTGACGGGCACTCAGTGCTGTCGTTCACAGCCTGCTGCGAGTGTCTTCATGCCTGGGGTACATACAATACATCTAGAGTGAGATATATTTCAAATCCCCTGATCTATTCGATTTTATCGACGGTCGTGCCTGAAACACGAACAGGAAAGCACTCCTCCAGTATCATGCCACCTTGTTTATATATTGACATTTCTGATTATAATTATGTGTTATGTATCGAGTCATCACCATGCCAGAAGAAGCAGCCGCTCATTGACCTGGACGGGCGCACGCGCGGACACGAAGAGCTGCCATCGCAGCCGTCATCAAGAGACGACAGGCTGCTGCTGCAGCGGGCCTGCAGGCCAGGCCGAAGCAGGGCAGCAGGATCGTGACGACGTCTACCATATCGAGGCGGGCGACTGGCGCCGTCAGCTCAACCACCCGAGCTTACACCGCAACAGCCGGCAGCGGCCGGTCGGCTCCTCCGCCAGCTGAGACGATGATGATGATTGGGGTTTTAGGTCAGACAGACAACGAAGGTCACATGCCGCCCATAAAGCTAACAGCGCAACAGTAACTGAAGCTCCTTTGCCAGTGCTGATATCTCAGCTCAGGGACATCGTCAGCGATGTTGTTCGGGAGGCTCTACATGCTGTGCCTCCCCCAGCCGACGACACGGCTCCCATAGCTACAGCGGGCTCAGCCCCAGCAGGTTTGCCTTTGATGGGCGGTGCCGTCGGCGCGCGCCTACCGAGGGCGTGCATCAGCCTATTGCGCTCACTTCTTCAGCTGTACGCGTACCAGCAACATCATCTGGGAGGACACAAAGTCGTCATACGGCTCGGGAGTAACGATGCTTGGACGCCGGGTATTTGCTTGCGCTCTGTGGCCGACCGCTCGTATTTGGTTCGGGTGGACAACTACGTCTACCGGCGCAATCGGCGCCATTTGCTGGCTACGGGTGAGGACCTGGGAGTTGTTGCCCAAGATCCCCCCGAGCGGCCCCTTGACTGGCTCCGGCTCATTCGTAACACTCCATCGCAATCACCCCTGCTGCCGTGGCCCCCTCAACCCTGCTCCCGGCCATGGCGGTCTCTCTGGTGACGATAGTTCGCACTGTGCTCAAAGGGAGGGGACTGAACAAGTGACACCTCCTCCTGCACCTTTCTCGTCGTCGGTCCACCAGGATTTCACGCCCCCCCGTCCCACCTGCGGGATCATGTAACATAGGCGTGTCTAGGTTTAAGGTGTGTCCGCACAGGTGCGGTGTAACCAGAGTGTAAGATTGGTCTGTGTGTTTGTGTGTTTCCTTATTATCATCCTGATTTGCTGTTGGCACCTACTCGTGCATACTGCTTGTGAAGCCATGTAATTCAGTGTTCTATTCGTGTGTTCATGTAGTGCTTAAGCCCGCGCAGCGTGTTCCCGGTGCACGTTCCCGAGTCCCCGAACGCAGGAGCTGCTTAGGATTTCCCATGGTCAGCTGTTCCTTATTCCGGTTGCCACATCATATTATTAAACATTTGTGACTTCCACGAAATATCTGCATTGAGGCTATTGGAAGAGCTGTGATGTGTGAAGTTGTGATATTGTTGCATGCAGACAACCATTCTGTCTAATATGTCTGCTGATTCAAGCTGCAAGGCTGAGGGACAGCTGTGATAAGTCATGATTCTGTTGTTTGTCAGTAACAAGTTGGTGTAATGGTAATGTGCTCGTTTACCTTGTGTGCCCACGTTAAGGACATGTGCCCACGTTAAGGCACATGTCCTTAACCCGCGCACTGCAAGGGGTACGCGCCGAACACGAACTGCAGGGGGTTTATTTCCGCCCCCCGTGAGATCTCGAAAACTACGCAACGTAGTGACAAGCGGAAAACGGACACGGCAGAACCACAACAGCCTCTCGGAGGCCGGAACAGCGCGAGCCTCCCGAAAGACGAAGACGAAGACAGCATGCTACCTGCAGCTGCATGACATGCTAATGGACGAAGATGAAGACAGCATGACAGCCAAGTCTCCGTATCCAGCCCTGCGGAGCAGAGACATTGTGGCAGATGGGGTGAGACTGACCACCGCAGACAGTGAATCAGAGGCCATGGTGGCGGTTGTAATGGCCCACGGCGTATTGAACATTAACTTCCACACAAAAGTGGCGCCCTTGATGTTTTTCGTTCAGCGCTATATCTTAGGGGTTGATGATGGCACAAAGGCAGCGCAGATGGCAAAAAGGCCTGAAGTTGGTCCAACAAATAGACCACAGGAAGACACCGTAAGAACGGTGACCAGTTTGAGTGATACTGCCATGATCCTATCATGATTTCGTTGAGTTCAGAGACCGGTGACCAGTTGAGCCGGTTGATAGTTAAGTTACAGTTTGTAGTTAGCCAGTTGATAATTGTCCTATCATAATGTCATGACATCATGATTTCGTTAACTTCGTTATAGTTGAGTCTGAGAGACCGATGGCGTTGAAGCTAAACAGCTGTAGTTAACCAGTTCATAGTTGTACCATAGTGTAAATACTAAAGACCAGTGGCGCCACTCTCGCAATTTTGCATTGGCTAGCATGTACCAGCTTTTCTAGAAAGCTGTAACGGAATGCAGATATGCCGGCGCGCCTGCAAATGTTATAACCACTCTTTTTTCAATTTGATGTCTCAGAGACATCGCAAGGCCAATAGATACTGACACGGCAATATTGTAGAATGTTAGGTGTGTTTGGCCTTCATTTTTGCGGTTATTATATAAGTTGGTTGGGTTTACATCCATATACCTACCTACAATTGCATAGTCTCGATCGTTTTTAGGAGTATTTTTTCCTTATGTTCAATACGCCCAAACAATATACAAAACATCACTATTGATCGCCATCCCTGCGAACAAAGGCGAAGGAAGTGAACAAATACCAAGAAGGAAACTTGCTAGTCATCGGCTTATTCCGCCACCCACCAAGCCAGTTAGCACCACGCAACTTGGGCAAGCACCAGCAGGGACACAGCAGCTGCACCGCCGCCGAAAAACTGGAAAAGAACAGTTGTATATTTTAAGTTCGATTTTGTAATAGGTCATTTTTATAGTTTGGGTTATCTGTTGAATTATGTGTGACCTGCTGGATCCGTTGCATTACGTTCGGTTTTTCAAAGAATGCTATCTGCGTTTTAGCGTTTGAAGCTAAATATAGTGAGATTCTGAGGTTTATAGTATCAGTACAGTGCTGACTTGCTGTTGATGACACTGCTTAGTCCAAAGAATTTCTGATAATAAGTGTATTCAATTTGTTTGAAGTAGCCATGTAGACCTTGTTTGGGCATTCTGTGTTATACATAACATACGGAGAATGTAGTATGTTTTTATTTCATTACATATCAATCGACTCTTTGGCTGTTTCTCCATAATCAGCAGTCTCCTAAGCCTTCACAGATATTTTCATCAAATTGCAAAATAATGAATTATCTGATAATGTCCACCAGATTTGTATGCAATGTGGCCAGCCGTTTTATGAGTCCAGAGACAGAAGTGCAACCGGGATATATTTAATGGAGGGGCAAACCTGAGTGCCGAGAGACGTGTCTGGTGAAAAAAGCACGATGCACACCGCGTAACTACTAAAGTTTATGCAAAGAAAAATGACCCCCAAAAGTGACGGTCCTGATGCAAATTTGCATCCTTTTTAAGTAAGAAAAATGAACAATGTGGTTATAACTTATCGACCAAAACGTGTGTAGATAACACAATGCGTCTCCCTTTTAGAAGATACGGTTACACAAAATTGCGAGAGTGGCGCCCCTGGTCTTTAGTATTTACACTATGGTTGTACTATCATGATCTCGTTTTACCAAAATACATGTTCAATGTAACCAGTGCTTGCTTGTCGGTTTGTGTCAGGATAACAAGTGATTCTTGAAAGTTGTTTGTGGATTATGGATGGTTCTTCGTTAAACCTTAACTGAGATTTAGGCATAGAGCAAAACATTTATGCATTTTCTATTAATCGCACCCAGGTCATGGTGTCCAGCTGGAAGCATGATTTAAAATGTTAAATCAAAGCTATAATACTGGCAAAG
>VOPJ01005446.1:55523-174754 GCA_014673585.1 Semibalanus balanoides | reverse complement strand
TGAATAGTTTAGGCTTAGAGGTCATTAAAGGTTTAAAAAAAAAAAATGATTTTGGCAAAAAAATATTTTCGTGAATAACTTCTTAACGTAACAAGATAACGCCATATCTGTTTTCGCATCGTGTTATGTCTCGTCCAAGGCGCTTGAAAATATGTACAATTTGATTATGTTAGGTCAGAACTTAAAAAAAATGACCTCAGGGTTCAAGGTCAAGGGTGACCCAAGTAGGTCATGTTTGCATATCAGAGATGTGTCTTGACGAGACAAACCACTGGTGTAGTTGCAGTTCTCTATCTTCTTTGTGGCCAGAAATTATGACGAAAAGGTGATGGTGACCTCGGATGACCTCAGATAACCCCTAAGGTTCCTTTAGCAAAACCTGCACTTGGATCATACTTAATATCCTATGATTACATCATCTAGAAGGAAATGAACTGATATCGTCGATAAAAAAAATATCCATTGACTTATAATGGGGAGGTTGCAAAACTGACCCGACCTATGGTCACTGATACCCAAAATCTGAGATACATATTTTGTAGATACTAATGACTTAATATAATCATATAAGTTTGATATCGATCCCTAAGAAACTGTGGTCATGGCACGACCGCAAACGTTTTTGTAGGAGGGTCACTTGACCTGACCTGGTGACCTGACCTAACCCGACACGAAACTTGAATTTTCGCAAAATGTCCTGGAAAGAATCAGTGAATTAGTTTATGCCAAATATGGCGGCGCTACGCGCCGCCATTTTTTCGTTATCTTGATAAAACATGAGGGTGGGTGTTCAAACACCCCCCCCCCAGTGGAGCGCGGGTTAAGCAGGCTTCTTCGTTCTAATTTTGTCGCGTGATTGATAAGCCCCAGTACACAAATATTTGTTTCATAAAGCTTTCTAAAAACGAAACGATCTAAAAAAGGAACAGCCATCAATCTAGACCAGTATTCATACACCCGAAATAGAGCAAATCAGAGCTTCAATCAACTTCAATCAAATTCAAATCAAATCAGATCAAATTCAAATTCAATCAAATTCAATCAAATCAGAGCTTCAAGCTTCTGTTGCAAGATATTGCAAAAACACATTTTATATAATCTAACATAACGCTCAGATGACGGTGAGTTTCGAGCCATTCTCCGCCAACAAACTAAAGCTTTATTAACCCTCGCCCTACGGGAGGGGGCCTGACAGCCCCCCCCCCCCAAGATGTTTTTCTTGAACAACTTTTTACACATGCTGCACATCTTTTTGAAACTTTAAGTATCTGAGTGAACAACAATTATACACATCCTTCAAAAAAAATCGTTGCAATTGGCCAAGTAGTTTCGGAGATAATGACGTTTTGATGACGTCATGTTCGTAAAAATACGATAATTGTTTGAAAAATAATAGAAAATAGAGTTTTAGAATAAATTACAAACAACTAATCAGACCAGACGTAAAACAATATTTGCTTCAATATAGCAATTTCGGATTTTCAAAAATTTTGGTTTTTAGCCCCCAAAAAGCAAAAAACTGACTTTTTGGAAAAATCCCCACAAAATCAAAATTTTCAAAAATATTTGAAAAACCGGAACATATGACAAAACTGATCATAAACAATACCCATATTAAATTTTAAAGCAATATCTTTATTTTTGACTGAGTGATTGCTTTTTAAGTGTAAGAACTTATGCCATTTTTTAATTCACTTTTCTTTTACTTTTTTACCAGATACGAACAAAAAAGTACATTTGCTGTAATCAGGAGCCAAAAATGGTATAGGAACATTCCTTTTTATTTGCATTTATCATATTCTAATTTTGAGGTTTTATGATCGCTATTCTCGACGTGACCGAGTCGAGGTTGCTGATGCTAATCGTCCATAGCAATATCATCGATGGTGACGATTTCCGTTCCTAGGAGGTCATTAACTAACCTATACCAAAAAATAAATATATGTGCAGATAGCTAATTCAACAGCCAACAACTTGACGCTAACCAAATCACTTTATTTGCATAACTTTAATAATTACGACGGCCTGAGCAGAATCGCTATTTTTGGATGTGGCTGATTTTGGGTCATTCACTTGACCTGGAAGGTCACCCGTTGACCTGAAACCAAAAAATGATATACCGTCGGATTCCTCAAATGACAGGCAACATGCTATTTTTCCCGCGTTGCTCTATCGCGCTTGGTTTGGAAGTTAGCAGGGGGGCCTGTCAGCCCCCCCCCCGTAGGGCGAAGGTGAAAAACGTTCCCGTAGGGCGAGGGTTAACTCTAGTCCTGGTGGGGGTCACTTGACCCCCTGGGTTTTTCGGAAATAGCGAGAAAACGGCGGCACAAAGTCCTTAAACTGGCAAATTTGACCCTTGATGACCTCTGGTGACCTCAATATTGACCTGAACCCCAAAAATACCCGAGTAACTTCGAATGTCCATATCGAGAGCTTGCAAGCGCTTTCTAGCTTCGCGTCTTTCTAGCCCCTTTAGTTTTCAAGTTAGAGGGGGTAATTCCCCCCCCCCCCACACCAGGGTCAGAAAAGTGGTTCCACGATCTAAGTTTGCGGAACAAAATTTTCGCCAGCAGCGAAATAAATTTCATGCAGCAAGAACAAAATTGGCTGGGAATATAATACAACAAATTAGCAATACATTGTTATTTTAACACGCTGCTCACTACGGAGGGAAGACAACCAACGCTCCTCTAAGGGGCTGGCAGTCTGTAATAATAATAATGCATGTTATTTGTTGTCAATCTACTCCCTGTTATTTGTTTTGCTGCGTCACCATTGTGCCACCACACATCTAAAACAAAGACAATTTTTTCAGTCAAAGTTTTCACAGAACAAATTTCCCAAGTTCAGAATAACGGGGAAACGGGCCACTTTTCTGACACTGCCCCACACACACACACACTATGGCGAAGTTGTCTCAGAGAGCCACCAGGGAGCGGGTCAATAAATTTGGAACAAAATAATGCCTTACAAACTGACGGAACTTCTTGAAAGTGAGTAATAACCACGAAATGACCAGCCTGGCCAGTGCAGTGACCAAGGTCCTGCCTCCGATCAAGTAAAACGTCAGCCTTGCACAATGCCTGGTGTGTTACTTAACCCTCGCACCGACGGGGGTCTGAGCCAACTTCGAACCGACGGGGGGGGCGGATAACCGCCCCCCCCGCCCCCAGAGATCTCCAAAACTACGCAACGTAGCGGAGAGAGAGAGACGGCGGTGAGGTAGGTCCGTGACGAGTACTACGCGAAATACTTAGCTATTTTTTTTATAGGTTCTATTGAGGTCACCAGAAGGTCAAAAAAGGTCAAAATTTTCCAATATTCGAGTAAATGAGCCACATGCTTCACTATCCGAGCTAGCTCAGTTAACTACATAGCTAGGAGCAATACAAAAAAAGCGACATGCATTGCCTGAAAACACTCTTCGTAACATGGCATCAGATTGAGATCGCTCAATAGTGATACGGCTCCAGAGGTCAGCGAAGGTCAAAATGCTTAATTTTACGAAAAAGTTTTTTGTTAATAACTTCTTAAGTTTAAAGGTAAGCAGTCATTTGCCACCTCGTGTTTCTTCTGCAACAGAATCAGTGCGCATCGAACCATCTATCGTTTTTCTACTAGGTCCAAACTACAATAAAAATGACCTGACCTGACCTGAGGTCATGTCAAGGTCAAGTCAAATTTATGTCTATCGATGGGGTTGACAAGAGAAAACAGAATGGTGAAAACCACAGTACTCCTATCTTAACGTAGAACATGATTATTGTACAAAAACATATGACCTTTTGCAACATGGATATGACATAAAACGAGGTCATAAAGAAAAATACAACTTGCATTCTTATATATTTGCTTCAGAATAGTGATTTAGGAAATTGAAAACTGAACCACATTAAGCCAGGTTTTTGTCGATTGGTGCGCATTTCAATTTTCTCCCCATAGACTTAATAATGGGAGGCTCCAAAAATTGAACATGAACCTCAGGTACCGATATAAAAAATCAAGATATAACGAACGTAGATATCGAAAGGCCTTATCACACACTGTGAGTTTTCAACTGTTTGGTTCAACCACTGTGGCTTCGGCAAAGATGTCAACTAACAAAAACGTGACTTGAGGTCACGGTCATTAGTGTGACCTGACAACGTGACCTTGAAAGTCAGGAAGTCAATTTTTTAGAAGTGTGCGGAATTGAATGTCCAAACAGCTATACAAAATTTGGCGGCGCTACGCGCCGCCGTTTTTCCGCTAGTCCGGAAAAACTGTGGGGGGGGGCGGATATCCGCCCCCCCGTCGGTGCGAGGGTTAAAGTGATGACAGCATGATGACCTTCATGTATCGAAAATCACGACTATCGTGTTGACAAAACCACATTCTTTACCCATGAAAGGCATATTCTTGAACCTTTGACTACATCCGTAAATGGGCTTCGGCCTGTGGTTGTTTTATAACTAATAAACAAATAAACAAACCTTGAGAAGTGAGCATTACATCATAGCACACAAACTCCGCATGGTGTCCTCATTAAACCAGGACAAGTGAAAACTGGAAAACAGCAGTTAGGAAAACAGGGAGGCCCCACAAGGTACCTGCAATCTGGTCCATATCCAGTATACAGCGCCTTACATAAGGTAGGGCTCGGTCGTCTTTCCGATTACGCCGTAGTTTGTATGCCGTACCATTATAGGCTGCGACAATGATAGCGATGGCGATTATTTGGGATTAAGAGAGTGGCAATGGCAATACATCTGCGGATTGCCATCATATTTAAAGAAGAAAACGATGAAAACGAAGCATTCGCTGTTAGATGTCACTGTTAGCCCCTTTCAACTTGCTTACAGATAAAGCTCGACAACATACACATTACTGACGCCATTGTCATAACAACGAGCAACTATCATGACAAAACCATCAGCATAAATAAATTGGTCTCGAAAATGGTCGATAACACCAGCAACGGCCGACAGTTGTTGGGATACCATCCAACCAGTACGACGAAAATCGTCATAACATTGAACACATCAATGGAGCAATAACATACTTATGAATATATCAGTAAAAAGCCTTTTGGGGCGATGACTGAGCGGGCGCGCTCTGTATTAAAGGAAATAGTTCACCTTGGATTGTTTTTTCAGACACAATTTGATTATATTTTCAAATACAACTTCTTTCCATAATGTCAAAAATTACAGCAACACATAACGTCACGCCCGATTCAAGGACAAGAAGACGTAAATTATTATTTCATCAAAACTAATGCGTATTATCCCGCAACGTCAAACGTGGCTCAGCAATCAGATTCGAATGTAAAGTCGCGTAAGATTACTGATAGCCTCTGCCCCAGGTGCGTGTGAGGCACCAAGTACCTCTGCCCAGGTGTGTGTGGCCCACAAATTCCTTCGACAAAAGTCAAATATACGCTGGAGAGCCCTTTCAGCCCAGAAAACTTGCAGTTAGGGTTTTTTCAACACGGGCTACACAACTGCTATCTCAGTTTAAAACCCAGGTTGAAGGTGAACGATTTCCTTTAAATAATAAATTTAGCATGATCGTCGATCTCCTCTCTCGAATCCGCCAAAAGGAAGTGCACGTCCTGCGCACTGCATGCATGCTTCATCGTATAAATAAATGCTTAGATAAAAATGATTGTGACCCTTGATTGTGACCTTTTCGCTGCATTTGTTAATCAAGTTATAAAATAAATGCAATGTTGCTTGCCAGACGAAACGTCAGTGTTTGTAGCAGAACTTCATGCTTTATATCATCCTCATGCTCTTAAATCTGTTCGTCAATCTCGCACACCAAATGATATTATTTGTTCCGATTATAAATCCGCACTGCAATCTATTGATTATCCTCCCGTTTTCACATCATATACAAGTTGACATACGTGACTTACATGCCGAGCTATACTATGCTGGATTTCGAAATATTTTTATTTGGGTCCCCAGTCCCCAGTAATATCAGAGGAAACGAGATTGTGGACCAGTACGCAAAATAGTCACCGCCTTAGATACCATTTATACCATTTAACTTTGATTCAATCAAATCTACTATCCGGCGAAAAAGCATACTATTTTGGCAAGGACAGTGGCAGGCTGGCGCATCGATGACACAACTGCGTACCATTAAGCCCGTTGCAAAGCCTTGGCACTCATCATCGAAAAATAATAGACACGAGGAAAAAGTACTTTGAAGGTTTATAATCGGACATACATTTATAACACACAAGCATGTTTTCTCTCAAAATCCCCCGTCAAAAGAAAACTTAACAGTTTCACATTTACTGCTTTCACTGTCCAAAGTATAGAGACCAAAGATACCATCTTGAACATTTATATCAAATAAACGCGACCGATTTCACTTTAGACACACTCCAGGGACGATAGTTCTGAATTGTAAAATCTACTTTTTATTTTCTTGCGGGATACAAGCCTATATAACGCCATTTAGCATAAATGTTTACTAAGGATTCTGCGTGTGTTTGTATGTATTTGCATTGTATGTGTTGATTGTGTTCGAGATGCATGAATGTATGATGAACAATGCATCAGTGTAAATTGTAATGTGAAATTACTGGCACGAAATGGCCTGTGCAGGCCGAAGTGCTACGTCAATAAACGAATGAATTAATGAGATCAAAATTCGTTGACTATGGAAGGCTTCGCCAGCGCAAGGTATGCCGACGAGAACTATGAATTGTTACTTTGTACACTAGTTAAATTATAACTTTTGCATGTGCATATTTTTGCTCAAAGTAAAATTGATTTGATGTAGCTATCCAATGACGAAAGCCCAATCTCAATCGGGGCAGTGGCTGCAAAGATATTGGCTTCCGAAGAGCGTCTGTATGGCCGTGTCGGGCCGGATCGAATGTATATTTGTTTAGTAAGTTGACGAGAAACCTCACGGGCGCTTTGCGCCCACTCGGCTTGGTAATAAACGCATCGAAAAAGCCGGCTTGGATGTGACGTGCCTAACTAACCAGACTGGTTATTGATTCGACATTGATGAATCGAGTGGAATCCTCAATTATAAATGTCGAGATAATTCTTTGCCTACCTATTTTTAAGGAATTTGTTGAAAATTCCTTCTTATTCTGGTTTTACTGTTGTGGTATTTTACCTGACCCTGTGGTATTTTAAACCTCAATCTGTGGTATTTACCTGAATCTTAGTATTAACTTCAACTAGTGTTTTTCAGTAGCAAAGTGTTGCCAGATATGGCTGACCTAGCAGAAGTTCACTGTGTGGTATTCACCTCAATCTGTGGTATTTCACCTCAATCGTGTATTTCATCTCAATCTGTAGTATTTTACCTCCAAATGTTGCATTTTACTTCAATCTGGCGGTATTTCACCGGATCTGGGAAGGGGGGTCACTCTTGCCCTAACCTGGGTGGGACACTCTTCCCACCTGGGGAGAGGCACTCTTGCCACCTGGGGGGGGCCTCTTGCCACCTGGGGGTCACTTCTTGCCACCCAAAGAGGGAAATCTTTGCCACCTTGGGGCACTCTTGCCACCGGGGGGGGGACTCTTGCTCGGGAAGGGGACCTCTTGCCCCCCGGAGGGAGGCACTCTTGCAACCGGCGGGGGTGGCACTCTTACTACCTGGGGGGTACTCTTTGCATTTGGGGGCTGAGGGCACTCTTCCACCTGGCACTCTTGCCATCGGGTGGAAGCACTCTTGTCACCGGGGGGAACTCTTGCCACCCGGAGGGAGGCACTCTTACCACCCAGGGGGCACTCTTGCACCTGGGGGGAGGGGGTACTCTTGCCATTTGGGGGAGAGGGCACTCTTACCACCTGGGGGTTACTCTTGCCACCTGGGAGGGTACTTTTGCCACTTGGGGAGGGGGCACTCTTGCCACCTGGGGGGAAGGGGCACTCTTGCCACCCGAGGGGTCACTCTTGTCCCCACTCGCATCATTGAGATCCATGATAAAATGGACAGACAAAAGTACTTCGTAAAATGTAAATAAATCACTCAAATCCAAAGTTGAGAAAGAGGAAACATACAAAAAAATGCACACAGCCTTGGGCGCCTGGTACTTTCTTGATCAAGGCATTACTATTTAATGGTGGTGTGAGAGTGAGAGCGTGTCGAGAGGTGTGTGGCCTACTGATTCAATTAATCTATACTAGGACGAAAAACTTATACTAGAAATTAGGACTTGGCCTCTATTCACATTACAGAAGCTATACTAGTTTTACACATAAGTACTCATTTTTTTACCCACTAGTTACCAAAATAGTAGATTTTTGATATACTACAAAGTTCCCCAAAAAATATCTATGGGTCATGGGAATACCAGACATGCGCAAAATAACAGAAGGTTTTTTTTTACCACAGGGAAATTACCACCCAGATAAATTCCTTTGAAGCAAAACATATTGGACACCAACAGGCTTGTTAATTCTTGAATCGAGATTGAATCAAAACCGGCATCAAATGAAGGATATTTGAAAGAACAGATGTAATGACTCTTAATGATTTAAGTACACTGGTATATTGGGCAAATGCATGCCGCCCCAGCCCAGTGGCCTGATACTGAAATAGTATTGCTGTAACAATGTTCCAATGATCATATATATGTATGTTTTCACTTTTATTGATTTGACATAATTCAAATGTGGAATCAAACGTGAATCGATTTAAATATTTTGTATTATTTAAATTGGGAAGAATTAATTATGACACTTTTATACGTGAATCGAGCGGTGATTGAACTATTCAGAATGCAAAATGAATCATGATTGAATCGTTCCCAGCAAAAGTTGACTCAATAACCAGTCTGTAACTGAACCCCGGAAATGTGTGTGCTCGATAAACAATTAATGTACGTTATTCCTCAGTGCCTTCTACAGAACGAACGCGTCAGCATCATGCTGAAATCAATAAATCGAACGGACCGCTTCCGATGTGGTTAATGCTTACATCATCTCTTTCCCTGCCCTGAATGGGAAAACGCTTCGAATGAGTGTGATAGCCAATAGGAAAGAGGTTATTATTCGTCAGGTGGTACAAAGGCTCATTTTCAGGCATATTACTGATTGTGATGTATTTACGGACGAAAAATCGGATTTCTGCATTGCCTGAAAAGGAAGTAGTTTCATATTGTTTTACAAATGAGATAGTGACAAATTATTCTCCGTTGGAAAGTAACGAGCCCAAATCTTTTCAGTTCACGCCGAGTGACTGCGTGGTAAGCAGCTAACACCTTATATGGTCTCAAACTTCGATGGAGTCAACTTCTTACACGCACGGCATTCGGCGTGCTAAGCTGTTCAACCCTGAAATACCAAGCACAAGCAATCCTTCTTCCACATCCATATCGGCGACTTAGATATCAAAAGAGACCTTTGGGAACATTTTGTTTTTGTTAAAATGTCCTAAAAAATGTAAGTTGTAAATTATATATGCAGTTTTTTCTCCAAAGAATCAAACAGTGATGTCCCACAGTGGGAGTTCTGCTAAGCATTCACATTTAAAACCGATCGAAATAAGTGTTCCCTGATGCATAAATAAAACAACACAACAGTTCTGTTGGGCCCGCAAATGTTGAAATTCAACGTCATTTTGGTACAATAGCTCCAGCTCTGCCCATTTTTTCAACTGAGCTCAGATCCGCCAAGCTTTGCCGTTACAATTCCTCACCCGTTAGGTGTAATTAGCAACAAGCATACTACCGCCACTAGTCCCGGAAATAGGGCTCAGCAGGAACAGGGTTGTCCTACACCACTCAACACAGCCGCCTAAGAACCCACCAGCGCCGCCACAGCCCCCTCCCGCTCGCTCCCCCCCAGGGCCAGCGTCGTCACTCGGACCACTGTGATTGGCCCGCACCGGCAAAAAAAACCTCCCTGACGGACAAACGGTGTCAGTGAGCGGCGGCGGGCTGCCGGCCCACACCGCACCTCGCCTGGACTGTGTCCGTGGTGTCGCTGCCGGGCGGTCGATGGCTCCTCCTCCTCCACCATAGAGGACCCCATGTCGGGCGTCGGCATGGCGTCACAGTGCTGCTGCTGTTTCGGCCTGCGCAGCGGCGCCGTGGTGATCGGCGTTTCGCTGCTGACACTCCACAGTCTGGTGGCGCTGACTCAGATCACCGTGCTGAGCACACTGCCTGCCAACGATCCGGAGCGACAGCTCGAGGCGGCGCGGCAGCTGGCGCTGGTCGTGATCCTGATCGCGCTGGTGCTGCACGTGGTGTTCAACAGCGCGCTGGTGCTCGGCGCGCGCACCAGGCACCGCGGGCTGGTGCTCGCCTGGCTGGTGTACCACACGGTGACGTCTGCGCTGTACAGTATCGTCCTGCTGAGCGCGTTCGTCGGCGCGGCGACGTACGGCAACAACCTGGCTCTGGTGGTGCTGATGATCACCATGGGCCTGCTGGCACCGCTCTGGTACTGGCTGGTGGTGGGCGGCAGGCTGTACAGCAAGCTCAGCCAGAAGCCAGACTATGTCTACAGTGAGCAGTGCAACGAGAAGATCCCCATCTGATGGAGTGGTGGGAAGAGCGGGACGGTGAGAAGGACACGAGGTGTTAGCAAGGACTCGGTGAGAAGGTCACAAGGTGTTAGCGAGGACTCGGTGAGAAGGTCACAAGGTGTTAGCGAGGACTCGGTGAGGACACGAGGTGTTAGCGAGGACTGAGTGTTTTGAACGCTTCAGGACTTGGAATGCCCATATACCGATGTCATTTAAACCGGAATGATTCCAGTCACTACTTATGTGACCGAACAGTGGCGGAAGACATTTATTTTCGCTTGCAACGGTCACCACTGCCTCTACTCAGCTGAACCAAAAAGAATCTCCAACAACCGTCGAATCCGCAGGAGAGAACACTGCGATTATCAAGTCACTTATGATATTTGGCTATTTTATTAGCTCACTGTTATCTTTCAGTCACTGACTCATGGGTCAAATCTTGCACTGTCCCCAACCGTTCAACTGTCAACTCTTTATGCTCATGTGCTTGATGTGTTCGTCCCTTGTTCAGTGTGTCCATGTATGTTCGCCGATAAATGTTCACGAGGCTATTATAAATGCGTGCGGGCTGGCGGGTGCATCATGTTTTCATTTACGAGGGTGCTGGGTACACCAAAACACAAGTTACCATTGTCGCCACGGCGTTGGCGCTGAGACGTTAAGTTTATGACAGAACGAAATAAACGGGCGATGCCCCCAGGTGATGGTGGAGTTAGTTCTGGCCATGGACGCAGTGAAGCGGTAACAATAGCGGTACGCGAATGTTCCCCACAGGATGGTGTATAACAGCTCACGCAGGGGTGCCCACTGGCCGTACCCGCTAGGGGGGGGGGGCAGGAGGCATCGGAGCCCAACCAAGCCTTCCCGTGCGACACCCAGCGTCAAAAAGACGACCATTGCGTGTCTAAAACGACCATCGCGTGTCTAAAACGGCCATCGTCGGCCTAACACAGTCTAGAATAGGGCAACCGTCTGAGCTTCCCGAAATCCAAAACAGTTTTCCTTTTCGACTGGTGTGTGATCGGTCCCGGCTGGCCTGGCGGGCGCCCCTGGCGGCGCCCCCGGCCGGCACCCCTGGCGGCGCCCCCGACCGGCACCCCTGGCGGCGCCCCCTGTCGGCACCCTCGGCCGGCACCCCTGGCGGCGCCCCTGGGGTCGCGTGCAGGCAGACAGGCCCCACACCGTTGCGGCAGCAGCGGATCGGCGCCACCGCGGCGGAAAGTGACGGACGCCCTGCGGCACGACCTTGCGACGCCGGCGACTGGTGAGCGGCTGCTACACTTTCCCTGACTGACACAGCGGACATGCACCGCGACAGGGATGGGCCGGGATTGGACACCTACAACGAGACGGCACGGGACTGGACACCTACAGGCGGAGACGGCCGGAACTGGACATCCTACAGACAAGAGACGGCCGGGGCTGGAACCTACAGACGAGGACGGCCGGGACTGGAACACCTACAGATCGGAGGACGGCCGACTGGACACATAAGACGGAGACGGCCGGGACTGACACCTACATACGAGACGGCCGGACTGGACACCTACATGACGAGCGGCGCGAGGAGCCAGCGAGGACAGACGCCGGGACTGGAAGACACCTAAGACGAATGACGGCCGGGCGTGGACACCGTACAGACGGAGAGGCCGGACTGGACACCTACGACGGAGATGCCCGCCGGGACTGGGACACCTACAGACGGAGACTTGGCCGGGACTGGACACCTACGAGCGGAGACGCCGACGGACAACTACCGACGGAGATGGCCGGGACTGGACACCTACAGACGGAGACGGCCGGGACTGGACACCTACAGACGGAGACGGCCGAGGCTGGACACGTTCAGCGACCACTGGAGCCAACACAGGAGGATCCAGGATCTCATGGTTATCAATTTTGAAAAACTCAGCTGTTTTAGGAATCATCGCTTGAGGCTCACAACTCCTGGATCCACCCGTAGTTATTATTCCGCCCGTAACAGTTATTTCGTATAATGATTTTTCGTAGAAACGCCGTACTTTTAAACTGCACAATCATAGCAATGAGAGAGCAGAGAAATATGTTCGTCACAGCGACTCCCCACCTGCCGCCCACCTCGGAACTTACCTAGCGGACGGCCCTCAGTCCCCAGCAGGGTGGTGGCGCCGCCAGAGCTAACGAGATACTATACGGGGCGAGCAACGCCTTTCACGCGGAAAGGAGTACTCGGAGAGACCCCTCCCTGTCCTGACCGCGGTGCAGCGTCCTTGGCCCATTTAGCAGACGCGCGCGGCCGGCGATGCTCGCAGGGGACCCGCGGGCCCCGTGGCTCGCCGAACCGTCCACAAGCCAGTCACTGGACCCCTATGAGCCCCTTCAGGCTCCAGCACTCTCGTCTGGTCTAAATGCAGCGTTGGAACGCGTCGCGACTGGCCCTACACGGCACGCCACGAAAACATCAGCATTCGATCAACGCACGGGGCGCGGACGAAACGATATGGAGAAACCCGATAAACGGAGATTTGGTACGAAGGAACGGGAGGGATATAGGAAAACGGGTTACCGCAGAACGGGGTTAGAACGTATGATCGAGAAGTACACTTGCCAAGCGGGTGGTCTACCGACAGACGATGATCTCCGAGGATATGAGTGGAGGAGGGCGCTCCTGCTGTCTGCAGCTCTGAGTCACCCACCGCGGGGCAGTGCCCGCCGCCGGCTGGGTGGCTGTTCGGGGTATCGAAACGCTGGGAACTTCAATGAGGAAGAGGTCCGATGACCACAAGGCAAGCCATTCAAGCAATTGATTATCGCAGAGTTTTCACAAATGGTGGGTATACCAGTTACGGCATGAAACGGGCGGTAAAAGTCTTAACAACAAAGAGACTGGAATAGATTGAACGATCAGTTAACATTGTTTGACCACAATGAACTCTGAGCTTTTGCCGGAAATGAGGAATTCAGCCTGACCCCTCTCCCCACCACCAGCAGCACCAGCATACTACCCCCAGCCAATTTCGAGGAGCACGCCCAGTGACTAGATTTGGAGAATGACCGCTTTTTGGAACACATGCGCTGACAGCTAACCAATGTAATGCATTCAGCGATACCGGTTTGCAGTGTTTCGTGTGAGCCTTGGACCGGTTGCCTGTATTCTATGAAGCACTTCGTAGCTGACAGCCCACGGACCCTCAAATCACGGTCATCAACATTCCGCATTAATTGCGCATGACGGTCACCATCTGGCGAAAACCTATGTCGGGAGCATTCGACATCGTTCATACAAGTGCACATGACAATCCTGATGCATTAACATCATGGCAATGTAAGGTTCCGACAATATGCCCTGTATTTAATAACTAAGCTAATAACTACTGCCCAGACAATGGCCTCGGCCAAAGCGATACGATCTATGTCCCGTTAATGTAGCCCGGCGGACAGCCCAGTTTGGACCAAAAATCCAGTTACTTACCGTTATGTTATCGTTGAATGACCACCCAGCCATATGCACGGTAATTGATGCCAAGCACTCAGACACTAATCAGACCTGGTAACCCCCGTTGGCCCCAGGTGCTGAGCTGCTGAGGACGATTTCCGTTCGGCAGCTCAGGTGAACTGGCAACGAAGCGAAGCCACAGGGAGTGCGGCGTAGGACAGCAGGGTTTATATCGTGGTCAATTACGTTGCAGCACCGAAGTATAACGATCGTTTATGATCACAAGGAATCGGGACCTACTACACGACAATGATTGTAGAAACAATTTATTGCCGTGTAGTATATTGTACGGCAATTGTAGAAACTATTGCCGTCTTTCTTTGTCTTTTGAGGTGTCTTGAAACAAAGATTATAACAAGTTGACATTTACTATTGTCCATTGATAATTGATATTGATGCTAACGCTGAGGTAGGATTAGGGTCCATTCACCCAGTGTCTAGGTCCTAGTACCACCACAATTTGAACAGGAGGCAAAAAAGTACACCACCCACCACCACCACCACCACTGGTTAACCAACTACCACCACCAGCGGTGGCAGCAGCAGCAGAGCACCGCAACCACTCACCTTCTTACAGTGCTGGCACACGTCGGTGGGGAACCGGTTGAAGTCCCCTGTGAGGAACCTCACGACGGGCTCGAGAGAGGGCTGCGGCTGGAAGGGCGGCGCGTTCAGCGGCGGGCGCATCGGCGGCTCTACACACCTCCGGGCGATCTCCGCCGCCTGACCCGCCAGCCAGCGACACAGCGGGGCCGGCAGGTTCGACCACCTCTCCTCCACCTCCACCCGCTGCTTCGGGTAGTCGTCGGGCACCAGCAGGTGCACGCGGTAGTGGTACTCCCCGCTGCGCAGCGCCAGCGATACCGTCGACGTCTTCTGCTTCAGCTTCAGCTCGCTGCTGTCGGAGAGCATCTGCCGCACGCGCGTCAGCTCGGCCGAGCAGCAGCTCAGCGGGTTCTCATCCAGGAAGCGGCTGACGAACTTGGCCAGCGGCAGCACCTGCGGCTTGCCGTGCAGTTTCTTGGCTTCAGCCTCGCAGAGCTTGACGAGCCCTGCCAGCAGCTTGTCCGACAGGGTCTTGCTCTTCAGCTCCAGTAGGATGACGCAGCGCGGGTACTCGGCAGGGAACTGGAAGAGGGCCGCCAGCTGCTTGAAGTCGGTCTTGCGGATCTCGATTCGCACCATGATCGGAACACAGGTCACTAACTTGCTGTTGGGCACCACACGCTTCGCACATCGTTCCGCACCTCCTCCAGCTCATCGTTGACCAGCCCCATGGCGGCGGCGGCGGCACTTTACTAAAACTTGTTTGCGGTCAGAACCCGTGCACACAGAGTATTGTCTAACAAGCGTCGCAGGTCCGGGGGGGGGGCGGTGCGGGTACGAGGCTAGATCTTGACGTCCACCAGGTAATCACTGGATACGATGTCGAACGTTTTCTCCTCGGTGGCCTTCAGGTCGTCGCGGATTTGCTGCAGCTGAAGACAAACCTCCGACATGGATGTCTGTAACACAGCAGACGGTCAGTTAGACGCGCCAGAATGCAAGGGATTTGTTACAACATGCAAGCCGTGGCTGTGTGTAAGTCGGACAGCCAGTTAAATGTCATTATGCAAGGAATTAGTTGGCATGGATAATATAACATAGATGAATGAAACATATCGGACCGGCCTGGGCATTTTTGCCATTTTCTGTACTTTTTGGGTCCAAGGAATTTTGCTGATTGCTCTCTTCATTGTTGTCTGCAAATTTACTCTCTTTTCACCTGATCTCATCGACATCGAAGTTAAAATACGACTAGATTGTCCTCACAAGGATTGAATATACATTACAGATAAGGAATCATTACTTTCCAAGTAAAGGAAAAAGTCAAGAAATGGTTTTTTTTTCTTCTTCTTATAAGGCAATGTAACCCTCCATATATGGATTTTAACTCTCCAGGACCGGGTCATGGAACGAAAAATTCAACACTGTATCGTACAGACACGTTATTTTGCTATTGGAAAGCCTATACACCACCAACATGCATGTTCGCAACGTAGCAGGCAATCAATTACGCTATTTTGACACGAGACGAGTTGACACTAACAGTAAAACAGGAAAGATCAGTGTTGGCATTTCAGACTCATAAATAAGATGGTATCGGGTTCAAGTTTTGACCAGCGAAGGAGGTTTTCCGTCTAGTGAACGGGAACCTGGTTTAGTTTGCGTTTATTTGTTGGTTTCTGCCGGGCACCACGTGCAACGAAGTATTTATTTCGATGATTGAGAAATTAAGGTTAAGCATCATACAAAATTAAATTTTGAGGCAGTTATGTCATGATATTAATCATTATCTCTCGTTCGGCTTACTTCAAAACTGGAAAACACCAGTTTACACCGACGTGGTATCAACTATAATATAAGACTAAAATTGAGGAAAACATACAGTACTGGTTAACAAAAATATGAACTAGAGGGTTAAATACATAGACCAGACTGGTATAATGGATTGGTCTTTGCTTGGTCTTGGCAATTGAGGTTATATGCAGCTGTCAACTAGCACAGATGCCTTATTAGTCGGCCTTGTTAACGCGGATCCATGCAGTAAGCATGGTTTGTGAGCTGTGAGGGACATTACCTGTATTCTTGACAGTGAATATGTCAGATTCTGTACATTCCTCGTGGCCTTCAGGTATGGTGTGGTGATCTGAAGTTTGATGGAATTGTACAGATTCCCATTCGCCTCACCTGAAATTGACCACAAGATCAGCTTAACAACAACACGATTTACTAGGTCGTATCCAAGATGTGGAATACAGGCGAGGAGTTATGCAAATTCGGCTCTTATGCAATGACTAACTGCAGACAAGCTCCATGTTAGTAAACCAAATACATAACTAACATTATCAACAATAGCACATATCCCCAGCCCAGTTGCAATTTATCACTATCAGTGATGTAACTGATTAGATAACAATGCAACAATGCAATTGCATTGTTCCCATACAATCATAATACCACAGCCGACAGACCACGTCGCAGTATACTGACGCAGTTTCTGGTGTAGCAGTGAGTCAGCGAATCGTTCGGCTCTGGGTGGCGGCTTGCTGGGCAGGCTGGTCGTGAGGACCGGTAGGCAGCCAACTGACGGAGTTGCCGACGTGTCTGTAATGACGCAAACGCAGACAAAGGTCAGACATCGGACATAGCAGCACCTGGAGCTGACGGTGCTGACAGCAGTGCTGACAGTGTCGTGGGTCAATGGCCTGTAATAATCACTGTGCGTTTTATTTTCTAGAACATGCCAGACAAAAACGTGACTGTTTGCATAAAGAAAGACTTGTTGACAGGGATACAACTAAAGGCGAACTTGAAATACATTGGGTGATCAGCTACCAAGTGTTCCCCGGGTGATATATTGTTGCCTCACCGATCTCGTCGTTGTCCGCCGAGGTCACAACCTCATGGTCAGAGTACACCTCTTCGGCAGAAGATTCAGACTCCTCGCCAGGATGGATCACACTCCTTGAGGCCATTCAGCTGCAACAGAGGCAAGGGACTTGTTAGCTATTCAACGTCTCCCTAAACAGGTGACATCCGGAGAAGATTGGACGGCGAGCAGTCGCCAACGGACACCGTCGTGCCAGGCACAACTATTCGAAGCAGTATCAAGGTAAGAGTGTTGTTGCGTGCCTTCATGTTGGTGTGCGAACAACATGTCGCTGAACTGTACCCTGGTCTGGCGTCCGGCTCTTCCTGTTCAGTGCAGGTAAATGGGAGGCTTCGAAATAAACCAGAAACAGTACGATGTAGGTATTTGTGGAACGCTTACACATACACAGGATATGCACAGAAAACAGTTATAATCAGTGAGTTAAGGCCTGGCTTAGAGCATTGCAAAAACAAAGCTGCAGATACCCCAAATACAACATACCTACGGGCTACAATGGCAGCAATCATCCAGGATTCATATGGGCTGTATGAAGAAAAAACGCATGCATCTTACTTATAAGTTAATTTATACATTGCCACTGAAGGCAAAGGAAAACAGGAATAGGAAATAGAGTTGTCGATTATTTTGGTGAATGCTTTACACTAACAAGGTACATGCAATACATTGTGACTCGGAGTGAGGCCTAAGCACTGAGCAAAGGCTGCCGACAGCCACAATCCCTATATTTTGATTGTGTAATCACAGTGCAGTGGTAACATTTGTTTTACAAGAGCAAGTTAAAGAAACAGATGGCTGAAATAATTGTGAACATGGTTCACATAGCCTGCATCAGCAGTCCTGCGCTGTATGTGATTTATGCTACTGACCACCAGGCGCCAACACACCCAGTCAGGAGTGAATAATCAGCTGATGGAAGCAAGGAAATCTGCTCTGCCAGGTTGTGTCATGTCTTCACTCAGCATCGATGATTTGATAACTGAACTACACAACCAGGTCAGAAACTTATTGAGCAACTAACAAGTAGCAAGTAACTACAGAGGTATGCCACTTCCACTAGGCCTTGACAGTGGCGTAGCCAGGATTTCGCTCAGGGGGGATCCGCGGCAGGAAAAGGGCCCAAATGACTCTCGAAAGGGCCCTTCATCTTGTATTTGTTTACCGTCGGATTTTGCTCTGAAAGTGCCTTAAATGAGCTCACATAACGCCAGCTTGCGTCACGATCAATCAATTGCATTTCGAATATGTCGAAGGTCAAGGCCACGAAGTCCGGAGACGAATTACCATGTTTTTAAAGTTCGGTGTACCCTCTTGAATGTTATTTCATTTACCATCCGATTTGCCACAAAGGACTCCGGGAAATTACTCGTCGTCACGCCAGCTTTCATCACAGTAAAGCAATTTGCCATGCAATTTTCAAGGAAAATGTTGCATTCGTCTTTGGTTCCGGGCCTCATGCGTCAAACTTTAAGGCGCAGACTCTTTATGATGATGATGATGATTGTTTTTTATGGGCGCGCCAACAACAAAGGCTATATCGCGCCCGTAACGCAAACTAACTAATTAGCAGAATGGGTATACAACTGATAGTCCAGAAGCAGCGATAAAAGCGAAGAGAGTCCTCTGTTATAAAACGGAGTCGTCCCCAAGCAAACCTGCCCAGGTCAAGCCGAGAAGGCCGTCATCCCGAAACATCTCCGTCTTCTCCCCCTCAAGTGAGGACAGTCAATGCAGGACATGCTTGACCGAAAAGCAGAGATCCACATCTGAAAGCAAACTGCCTTTCGGCACCGCAGAGCAGGTAGCATGGCGCTCGCATAGGGTGTGTCCCTGTGCGTAGGCCTGCAGAGAACTTACTTCTCTCGCCTGCCATTGCGCAAGGTGACTGCCAAACGTGACAGTTTGGTTTGATAACCAAAACAGTTGTATCCGGCAGATGCTGCCATGTCTGCTGCATTCTATCAAAACAGGAAAGTAGCAGCGAAACCGGATAAAGATCTCTGGCACGGAGTGCGAAACCGGCGCAAACATGTCCTCTGCGCTAGCACGCTTATTGCAGCGGCATCTCCATTTCGTTCCCCGCAATACCCACATGGCTGGGGATCCAACAAAGGGTTACGTCCTTGCCTTGCCCGCGTCCAAGTCCGTGAGGCGCTGCAAAACTTTTCCTGAGCAAGGGGTCTGCAAGGTAAAAGGAACTGATGGCCAGAAGACTGCTTAGAGTCAGATAAAATTCAGGTGAGAATAACACCGTTCTCGACCTCAATAAAAACATAATCGTTTTATTGATGCCACCAACCCGATGTAAAACCGACGAAGTCTTGGAAGAGTAAAAGACCTGGTTGTTGACCGCTAACAAAAGCACAGCCCACACCTTCGTCAGTTTTTAGAACAGTCAGTTATAAAATACACTGTTGGTCCGGCATAGTAGAAGCAAGTGCTCAGGGCTTTGGCCTCGAAGACCTCAGGAAGGGACCAGATCCTTCTTTGTTTCCGAAAGGAGGGCGACGTCAACCGTGGGCAGGATCAGCTGCCAGGAGGGTTCGACAGCAATCCACGCGATAACTTCGCGAGTTCTATATCGCATTCGTGAAAAAGACGTCCGCATGCGCACACAGAACTGAGTACAGAGTTATTACGTCGCTCACCTACCCTATCTCGGAAGACAGAACAAGGATTCGTCTAGAAAAATACAGCATCGTAGTCGGGTAGCTGGGAATCTGGCGCAGTTAAGCGCGTTACCTCATGCCCAGTAGCTTGTCTACGCATAGCCAGTGACGGCTCATGGGCCTCCAGCAAGCAAGCTGACCACTGGCGTGGAGCGGAACGAGCGGTTTTATGCAATTGCGGAAAGGGCAGTGTGGTGAACAGTATTCAAGAGGTGCGTTCGCCAGAGTAACAAGACGCATTGTCATAAATAAAGCAGCCGCTAATCGAGCCTCGATCGAACTAAGAGCGATACAAAGCATCAACGTGCTCCGATCTTGCACCATAATAAGTGCGGGCAACACACTTCAAAATACCAAAACTTTAAAAGCACCTGTCACAAGGGTTTCAGATGCGACGTGTACGGAGGCGGACTATCATGAGCATTCCCAAGGAACTTTCCCCCCCCCCACAACCCCGTTTTCTGCCGCACTGGGATTAACTCGCGTGCAGCCAGAACGACAAATCGGGGCAGGCACGACGACGCCGGCAAAAAGTGAACTGCCCACCGTCTGGCAGTTAGAGAATTTCATCCCATTGACTTGTAACTCCACCTCTCCAAACGGTAAACAGCCATCTGCAAACTGCCATCCTCCAACTGTTCGCAGTAACTTGACGCACTCAACCAGATCGAGAAGTCGTCAACAAACAACGCTCATGCCGATAGTTGGGGAGAGGTGATCCCCAATGTCAGTTAATCACACCAGGCAAAAAGGCCCACACATCAAAACGCCGCCTTGTGGAACTCCGTCAACCTGAGCAAATACCTCTCCAAAGAGCTGGTTCCCCACACCGAACATCTGAAAGGAGAGCGATCTGCTAAAAATGTGCTCAAGAAGAGTCCCATAAAGCCACGGATACCGTACTTAAAGAGCTTCAGAAGGATACCAAGGCGCCACGTGGTGTCGTACGCCGCCTCGATATCGAAAAAGAGGGCACCAACGGTTCTGCCTGCTTAAACTACGGCGCTGGCACGTAACCTCGTATCAAGTGCTAAAATGTTGGTTCGACCGTGCTCCGGTGTTTCCTAAGCCGCACTGGGCGTTTGTAAAAACGCGTCACCACATTCGTGCATGCTCCAGGAAACCAGTGAATGGTCCGCAAATTTTACCATTATTTTCCATAGTTTCCCAAGACGACGTCAGAGCAATGGACGGATAGTGCGTGGTTCGAAGGACCGCGGCTTCCCTGCCTTTCAAAACATGGTATTGATTTAAATAGCATGACGCCATGCATCTGTAAAAAGCCTCATCTCCCAGAGGGGTTGAAAGCTTTGAGAAGCGGCCTCAAAGCGCAGACGGAGAGGTGGCTGAGCATCTCGTATGGATCGCGTCGACCCTCCGCGACACACTCAGGCCCACTTATTGCTGAGTTGAGCCCAGCCATCGTTTAAAAATTGTATATAGCATTCAAAGTGTTCGGAGAGTGCTAAAATTAACACCGACCGCTTCACAGCGAGCACGATGGCGCGCGAAATTCACATTGGAGCAGTCACCACGACTCAGATCACGTAGCGCTCGTCCGATTTCGTTCGCTACGTCTGCTGGGTGCGTAATGTCCCTTCCGCCCACTCTCAAAACTGGCACAGGACCGAGCAGGATCTCCCGCTATCCGCTTTGATTCGGGACCACACCTCCGAAATTGGAGTGAACGGTTGAGCTGGCTGACATAGCTCCTCCAATAGGACGAAATGTAAAGCTTTGCCTCTTTGATTGTTCGACGGGCTAACGCCCTAGCCCCTTAAAACGCTATCATATTGACAGTAGGCTGTTGCGCTTGGAAGCGCGAAAAGCTCGTTTTTCGGGCGAGGATGGGCGTCGCGACAGCTGTCAGACACCACGGAACTGTGCACGCCGAGGCATTCCCGAGGTCCGTGGTATGACAGCCTTCAGCAAGACTCTATGAAGTTAAAGTAAATGCTGCCACCGATTAGAGTGCTGTGATTGGCTGGGAAATGCCTAGTTCCAGACGCCCCTGAAACCTCACCCAGTGCCGCTCCGTCCTCAATCTCCCCTGGTGGCCGATTCCAAGCGAGCTTGGCCACTGTAATGCAGCCACCCCACCGGAAAAGTGGTCGCTGCCCATAGCGGTCCACATCTGCACGCCATGTAAACAGTGGCATGAGTTTGCGGACTGGGTAAGACGGTGAGGTCCTAGAACGAAGTATGCCCCAGAGGGCATAGAAAATGGGTAGGCGACCCTGTATTTAAGACACACAAACACTCGTCATATTTAAAAAGGCATGCTAAAAGTCGACCACGGAACAAAGTGCTATCGCATCCCCCACACAGAGTGGTAGAGTTAACAATCTCCTAAAAGGCAAGACCGGAGACGGGCAAGCTTACCATCGCAGTCGCAGCTCCGCCAAGAGGGCAGACTCCGGCGGTGAGGCAGTAGATGGAGCAGACCACTATCGTCACGGTGACACGAATCGAGGCCAGCCATGCTGCAAAGAGATCGAAAGATCCAGCCGCTTAACCGGCACACTGTGATGCACGACAAGTAATACTCCACCGTGCCGCTATGATAGCAGCAGTAAGTCTTACGAAAGACGAGTATCCTTTCATGGAAAAAAAGGAATCGGGCTTTAGTTTTGTTTCCTGGAACTGCAAACAGCCAGTGGTCTTTTCCTTGCGGACCAAGTGCTTCAGCTCCAGAGAACTTGTTCTCGAGCCACGACTCTGCAGTTCACTGTAACAAATACTCTGCATGGAGATGCGGATTAAAAAGGCGCTAAAACGTACAAAAAACGTTTAAAAACTAGAAAGATAATGAGGGAAACGCTTTAAAAGCGATTCTCTTGTACCGGACGCTGGAAAAAGACCCTTGTAATTAAACGAGGAGATGCACACCTCTGCCGCGGTTTTGAGGCCACCTCGGCAACTTGACCTCCCTCCACTTAGATGCGCCTTCTGTCGCGAGCGCGACCTCCCTTTCGTTTCCCGTGGGGGTTGAACCCCCCCCCCCCCCCCCCAAGGGGGGCCAAGCAAGCATCCTCTTGCCTTGGTCGCCGAGTTGAAGGAGCTCCGTTCGCTTCGAGATGGTTGGGAGGGGTCAGCAGGGGGCTGCTCCCCATCACGGTAGGCGGCAGAGGAGGGGGCGGCGGCAAGCCGAGGAGGCGGCGCGATAAGGGTAGGAGAGGGGAGGGGGAGGAGGGGGCCCATTGGACCCGAGCTATCCCGCGATGGGACGCAGCGACCGGCCGCCGGGCTTGCCAGCCCCCCGGCGAGACCAAAAACTCGGCGGGGTGGACCCACCGAGGTTCCCGCTCCAGACACTGGAAGCAGAGGGAATGCGGACCCTCCGCCTTTCTCGAAGAGACGTTGCGCGCCTCGCATCGCCGCTCGCGCTTCTCCTTCCTGGTTGCGCGCAGAGCCCGCCATGACCGCAGTATCTCCTTGACAGACGAGGACGGCTTGGATAGTGCGGGCCCGCAAGCCGTCGCCGGGAGCTAGCAGGGCCCTCGACTGCCCCCCACTGCAGCAGGGGGCGGTGAATGGCGCCCCGAAGTGCGCCGCCGCTGACTAGAGTCCAGTCTCATCCCGCGTCTTCCCCTCGGTCCTCTCAGCGACCGCGGTAGGCACCAAGAGGCCGGCGCCCTGTTCCTTGGGGGAGACTTGCCCCTCGAGCGAGGACTCCCACCCACAAACTTCGAGAGGATACTCGACGAGTTCCGCCACAGAACATGCTGCGGAGATCTCCGCAGACTCCCAGAGAGCATGGCATACAGTACTCAACCCGCTGGCTCGAGCGGGCCTGAATCTGTCGAGCAGGCAAACGTCCTATACGACACGGCAGGGGGTTCGGGCGCAACCTGAGCCTGCGCTGGCGGAACGGAATCTTCTCCCTGCGTCATCACAGCTCGTATCTTCTTCTCGGAGACGGAAACTTCGGGCATTTGCGGGCGCAGCTTTGTGAGGGCCGCCGCAGTTCGCACACTTCGGGGCTGTACACTTACAGCCCTTCAACCTCGTGACCGCTCTCAGAGCGAAGACCAACAGCGTTGTGTTCCCGACACTTCTGGGAGAACATGCCCGAACATTCTGGCACTATGAAGCACCGAATGGGATGGGGATAAAGAGTCTGATGGGACAGACAGAAACCCCACCCCACCCGTCCGGAGGGATAGCCCGGTTTCACGGTAAGAATAACGAGTCGGTGTCCACAGAGCACCCCTCCTCTCCTGCGGATTACGCCTCGCCCTAAAACGACTCCAATCCCTCTCCATTCCCTCGACAATCTCCTCCTCGACACCCTCGCAAGTCTGACAGTATCAGCACCCTTCACCGAGTTTTAAATGGATGGGCTTCGACCTCCACCGCCACCCTCGAGGAACACCCCGTCCTCGCACCCTGAGATGGAAAAGCTCTTTGGCGGCAAGCACTTCCGGATCTCAGTTCTTAGTTAAACTGGACCTCCAGGGGTTCCCGTCAGCACGCTGGATAACATGCTGGACCCCGAACTTCGAGAAAGCTACTCCCGCGGGAAAGCGTTTAGCTTTCAGCGGAAGCGGACCGACCGAATCGTCTGATTCGAGCAGATCGCCACCACCATGAACTGCGCATTGAAAAAGGGGCCCGTGTCAGCGGCAGGAACACGCACGCGCGCTGTCCCTTGCAGAGCCGCGGGGGGACGGTCCCTGACAGCACCGCAGCGCCATCACCGGACGGGTCACTTCGCCCTTCGGCCAGGCCGAGAGGACAGTCATTGTCGGTTTCAGTGGTGGTTCGTCCATCGGCCGAAGCCAATGGGCGAGGGGCAGCCGAAGCTGTGGATGGAGGGTTAGTTGCGGAATCCATGTTGAGCAATTTGGTCTCTTGCCCAACTCCCACCGACGCTCAGGACGGCGCCGTAACAGCCTAGGGCGTGGGGGAGTGGGCTGTACGGGGCTGACAACCCCTCCAGAGGACGGTGAGAGAGAAGGACTCACCACCCCCTCCGTTCGGGCGCCGCCTCCTCCCTTAACGCCTTAAGCCGGGACGCTACCCGGGACAGCAGCAAAGCCACCCCGCCGCCGCTGGACGAGTGCACGCACCCGCCCAGCGGCAGGAAGACAGCTAAGCCACAGCCCGGCAGCAGCCCCGACAAGAAAAGGTTCTCAGTGCGCGCCTCACTGAGTGTCCCCGCCCTTTCCGGAAATCCAGGCCATAAGAGGGTGTTGCCACGCTACCACACTAGCCGCGCGATAGGTGGCTCAGCCTCCAAGGACCCCTTCATCCCGGGTTACGGGTCGACGCGCTTAGTCGCAGAAATGGCCTTGCCAATGTAAAAAAGCGACGCCCCTGTCACACTATGGTAATGCCGGAGCAAATACCAAAGTGGACGAAAGAAGCCCCTTCAGGTCGGGCGACTAGCACCCGACCGTCAAACACCGCAGAGGGCAGGGCTTCAGCGGGGACGTCCAGGAAACTGAGTGGGGAGTGGGGGGTTCAGGACTTGTAAGGGGGTTGAAAATTTGATAGGGCTGGGCCCGGGGGTGAATGGAAGGGGAATGGAGGAGGGGTTAGCTGGACCCAAGGGGCGCGCTACTCCCCCTTACACCGCCGAAAGCCGATGCCCCTGGGGAAACTCGACGAGATGAGCGTCCGATCGAAGCTCACCTATCTGCGTGGAGCGGATATGGTGTTGCCGTGCTGAGTGTCCTCAATGAGAGGTTCCATGGTGCCAGCAGTGCCGACAAGATGTGTGTGGTGAGCTCTGACGAGATGAGCGTCCGATCGAAGCTCACCTATCTGCGTGGAGCGGATATGGTAGAGGGATATGAGGACTTCGGGGATTTGGATAGGGCAAAAACGGTCGCGACACACGCCCTAGTTTTCATGGTGCGCGGCGTCACTGCCAGATGGAAGCAGGCCGTGGGCTACTTCCTATCATGCGGACCCACAAAAGCCAAGGCACACAAGGTCGTGTTACCTTAGTGCCTGCAGAAGCTGCAGGAGGTTGGCAGGCTATCGTAGCGACAGTTTGTGATATGGGAACAAACATCCAGCAGGTATACAGGCTGCTCGGTGTGGACAAGTCGGGCTCCTTCCAGTGTGGTGTACAGAGGGTTACTGTGCTCTTTGGCGTGCCACATCTGCTTAAATGTATCGGGAGCTGAAAGAGATGGGCTGCAATGTACTGTGCACGCGCCGTCTCCACCAGGATGGCTTGGAGAATCTGTTTGGGGTGATTCGCCAGCATGTGGGGTGATTCGCCAGCAGGAGGGGGTGATTCGCCAGCAGGGGGGGTGACCGAGAAGCCACCCAAAACATCACACAGTTCCAAGCAATCCTGCCAAGCATCATTGGCGAACAACCTGGATTGTGACGGAGTGGTATTTTCCACACCTGATTTGTCCTCCGTGACGCTCCACAATAGCTGGGTTTGCCCTCTAGAAAGCCCGTGGTGAGGGGCGTAACCCTGTCTCTACTGCGCCTGCGTGAAGTTTGACCGGCCGGCAGCTCGGCCGCTGTATTACGATGTAAGTCAGTTCATCTTGAGAGGCGGCGACGACTGGTCGTAGCTGGCCGCCGTCGCGCACCAGTCATCCGAGTGTGACGAAGACCATTTGTCCTAGCTACGGAACTCTGTTGTTATTTCGAAACTTAAACTGGAAGACTATATATATCTCACGAACTGTTGGGATTACCAATACAAACAACGTGGTGTCTAAAAGACTATTTCCGGCCAAAACAAAGAGAAAGTTGCTACAGCTGATGTCGGCCCCAGACAACGCGAACTGTGAAGCTGATGGCGACACCTTAATCGCGGCGCTACGTGAGATAGTGACACTGGGCAAACCGGGCAGCCCGTTGGAAAACATGACGATCACAAGATCGGAGCGCGTGCCGCCGCCGCTCATCGATCCGATCACGGAAAACTGCATCGGATACGTGGCAGGGTACCTCCTCCACCCAGAGTGTACGGGCTCCGAGTGTATGGCTGTCCTGACAAAGGACTCAAATGTCGCAGATATGGCGCCTAAAACCTTAGCGCCCCTAAAATCCCACACCAGTCTGACCAGCATGGGTGTGGGAAGCCTCAAGCTTCCAACGCCGGAATTTCTGGCATTTGTCACTGAATGCTACAAAGTGTTCCATCAGCATGCACATGCCATGACCCTGGAAGCTGGCATTTGCCGGAGACTGGTGTGCCGTATGCTGTCATCAAAAGACTCCCAAGCGCTGAGAGCTGTGCCATCCACGACTGCTCTTCACTATCGCTAGCACCTACACGCCACTGACGCTGCATCCGCTGCGTGAACGGCTCATCTGGAAGAGAGCTGTCGGTGGGCCAGCGACAAAGTCAAGCAAGCTTCTGAAACTGAAGGAAAACCGACCGTTCACAGGAAAACCAAGAAAACGACAAACCTCGAAATGCATTTGTAACGCTTGATGCCTGATGTGCCGATGGGAGAGAAATCTGTGCGCGCGCTGTCATGTGTGTGGTGCGCCATAATGTGCGCATTGTTCAGTATTGTTATGCATATCATCATAACACTATTCATTGTTCTGATGTTTGTATTTGTTGTACAGAAACCGTCAGGGAGGGTGCAGAAATCAAATACCTGCTGAAACTCGACAGTATACTCCAGATGTAAAGACAGTTTAGATATCAGCAGAGATGAGGCAGCAGAAGAGAATGCAGCTGAACTTAGCGGCTGGAGCCTACAGCCAACATTCGTCGGCTAAATATACCGCGGAAACGTTACACCGTTACTTCCAGCTGACGCCATGAAAGTTATGTTGTGACTTGAAACACCAAGATGCCCGCAGATCTGTTCCTATTTGGAAACTGAAACCAGCTAAGAAGATTATGGCGAGCCCTCCGAAACCACGCCAAAACGTCCAGCTCTGCGCCTTCAGGGCCGCCCGTATCCCCGCTGGCAACAATCCCCGCTGGCAACAATTTCGCGAAATCGGTTGGGGCTGAGATGAAAACATACGGCACTACCAGAACAATTCCTAGACATGTCGCTTTCGTTCTCCAATCAGACGCGTTTTCACTCCAAAGTTGGGAGGGGGAAGGAACCACCTCCCCCAAACTAATTGGAATAGGAAACCACAACTACGAATCCTGCACAGTGCACATATAACGTACAGCGCGCGGGAACGCCAGTCAACTTTCGCATGTATGTAGCTTCATTAGATAGGTACACTACATGAATTGTAGCCTCAGTTGGAACATGTCCGATATCTTCTTATATTTCCCAAACTCGGCAGTGGATTCGATCTCCCATAAGCAGTCCTAGGCCTGCCAAGTCAACCCGCCAGCAGCGCCACGGCGCATTTAAGCGAGTCTACAGTATGAACTGCGTGGTGGCCGACTTAAACATACCAGCGAGTGGACCACTCCATTTGGCTGTCATATCATATCAAAAACTTTTCAACATACATTTTTAGGCCACTTTCCTCATTTCCTCAGGATTTTATCATGATGCAAGCTAAGTTCACTTATCTAAACAGAAGGAATAATGACTTACATGAACAGAAGGAATTATGAAGTATCCTCAGCTGGAGCCAACACATCCACCGACCAGCACAGTGTTATTGTGCCTGGCATCAGCACTTTGAAGCACAATATCTGTCCACTTGATAATCCCATTCCAGAGATCCTGAAATACAAGAAGGTGGACTATGAAATACCACTCGGTGAACGCTGCATGACAAACAACAGGTGAAGCTATTCGCCAATTCATGTTCAACATCATGACAGAGCTGCAAAGATCGGGCCTCCTATGTGGAGGCTCTACAAGTCAGCACTACAAGTCAGTGCTGTTTGTTTTTTAATGTTGTGAAAATGCAAAATTTCAATTTTTGCAAATTTTGGTAATTTCTTTGGTGACCCCTAGAACATCGAAATTATTACTTTTGATCATCACTACAATGTAATTAAGCGATTAATTATCTTCCAACTTAAGAGATACATAATCATGTAGGTTCTGCCTACCAAATGAGTAAAGTACAATTTAGATGTCAATTTTTGATAGACAATCAATATGCTATATGTGTTGTTAAAAAGTTAAAATGTGACGAATTTATTAGATTAAATCCACATTAATTGTATTTCTATTAGTTTAAAAGATAACTTGAATCGCTCATTTTACATTTTGATGGTCAAAAGTTATAATTTCGATGTTCTAGAAGTACCTAAGAAATCGCAAAAATAAAAAATACCAACTTGTAGAAAATCGAATAACCATTTAAATATATATGGCAAGAATATGTTGGGTAAAAAAATCACGACGATAGGGGCTGTCAAAAATTGACATCAAAGCCGAGAGGCCAAAGGCCGAAAGATATAGAAATCCTACAAATAGATAATATTGCATGACATTAACGTGTCTCGACGAGGGCAGTTCCATGGCGTTTGTCATACCTCTCTATCTTGATGTATTTAAAAGCTTTTGGTGAATAACCCTTTTGCACACTAAATAGACACAAAAAAAAACTTCAAAATTTGACGAATTTACAGATAGAACCACATGAATTTCATTTCTTTAGACGAAAGACAACTTTTATCACTCATTAAATGTTGATGGTAAAAATGTATTATTTAGATGTACTAGGGGTCACCAATTTCTTACATAAAATTTCAAAAAAGACAATATATCGAAAATTTTGGCAAAATCGAAAATACAACAGTTCCATCCGGTAGAATAGCTCGTTATCACCATTCAAACGTTATATAACAAAATTATATTGCATCATAAATTGCAGGCGATAATGGCGCAAAAAAATGTTGACCTGCACCGTGACCTTGCAAAAATGTATGAGGCAATATCTCCTGAACCACTGTTTGAATAGCTGCAAAACTTCCACAGCTCTTTTCAACTCCCAGGATTACCCTATGTACCAATTTTTGGCAAAATCGGTGACAAGAGGGTGTCATTTTGCATCGTTTTGGTCGATTTATCGTGGAATGGCACAGCTGTATTTTCGTTGTAAGGAGGTTGTTCAAAATGATCATTTGTGCTAAAAGATATATTATTTTATTCAAAAGAAAGGCCAAAATTATTATAACGCATTTCGATTACAAATCAATATCGGATAATTGATTCTCTGATGCTGCCATCGTTCACAAGCAATCCCAGTTAGAAGCAAATGGTGAGTGCCGAAGCGACTTGAATCCGGACTGCCACCATCGAGAAAAGACAGAAGCCTCAGACCCGACCAGGGACCCGCAGGGGCCCTGGTCGGGCCATATATTATTTGAGTTTTGTCACAATCGGACTTAATGACTAAGGTCGAGCCTAAAAATATATAGGCCTCGTCACGATTGGACTTAATGACTATGAGCGGAAGGATGGGTTAGGTCAGGTTTTATTATGTTGATATTCCCTCCCAATGACGTCACGAAGCCGGCTGAACCGCCCGCCACCTGTTTAGGCACGTCACACTACCTACAATGCTGTGAACGGAGGGTGACGCCTGCCCTAGCAGTACCGATAAAACAACCCTACAGCAAAAAATAAGTTGTCCGTGGATTAACGCGTCTATGTATATGATTTTGATATTTGTATGTTTTGTTCATGTGTTGTTGAACATCGCATCACAATAGCCACAGCGGAGAGTCCGGGGAATATATTTGCAGGGGCGAATCCAGGGGGGCAAGTGGCCATGCTCCCTCCCTCCACAAAGGTCCTGAAATAATGGTTTTCCCCAACCTCGATGATGATTTTGGCTTTAGGGCGCCGCAACAAAGTAGTTATATGGCGCCCATAACTTCTAGGTTGGNAAATTTTCGGATATTGGGGTTTCTCAGCACACCCGGACACATCTGGCTATCTCAGTTAAAAAACTAATGTTAAAGGTGCTATTTCCCTTTAACCTGCGTGGGGAGGGGCAGATTGTGTCCCCTCCCCCGAGATATCCGTAACCCGCTTGAACCGGTTTTGATGGGACGAACACCATTCGATTTGTCGTGACAAAAATGATTCTTTATGGTCATCGAAATTGTTTTTTGTTTCAAAAAATGGGGGCCAGGGGCCAAAATACGAAAACTTGGGTGTTTTTTGAAAGGTCATTGTAGCCATGTGATTCGACCGATTTCCATGCAAAAATCGTTTTTGAAGTTATAATGTCATGGTCTTCAATGTGTGAAAGGGACAAGTACAAAAACGAAAAATCATAGGCGTACTCGGGGGAAAAAAATGGGGGAATTTTTTGATAAAAAATATGTGCTTTTCCTGCGTCTTTGGGACGTGGGAACGTCACATGTGGGATTTGTTGCTGTAGTTTGTTAAATGTAAAAACAAATTGTTGGCATAGGCGGATTCAGGTGAACAACGTAGGGGCACCATGTGCGGACGCCTTATATCTTAGCTTATTGAAGTTAGGGCCTAAATTGATGGAGGATATCGCCTCCATTGGTATGTACCTGAGGCGCCTCTGTCAAAATATGTAATCCAATTATGTATGACCAGGGGCGGCGCACGGATTTTTGCCGGGGTGGCAAAATAACTGAGTAGGTACGGCATGTTATCCTCTGCTGGAAAAAGTGTCACGGATGTTAAACATACTATTAATATAAAGGCTCGCGACAGGCGGCGGATACAGGGGCGGCGGGGGGAGGCGCCGCCACCCTTCTGTGTCCACCACGCATGGGGCGCCCCCCCCTTGTGTCGACGCGCCGAAGGCGTGGAAAGGCTTTCGTAAGCAGCCAGTTTCCGCGCCGAAGGCGCTTGAAATAAGGTCTTGCTTACGGGGTTCAATATCTTGACGGGGTTGCTGGCATGTCGGATTGCCGCCCTCTTATATCATGGCCAGGTGTCGCCCCCCTAGCCATTATGCCGCCTTATGGCCAGGACGTTGAAAGCAGGCGTTTTAGAGACTTAGAGACAAGGTGTTTTTATTTCGGCCAGGCAGAGAGAAAAAGGTGACTGACGTTAGCGTGACCAGGACAGGGCTAGGCACATATATGATCGCCTTTGAATATACGTTCTAATGACGGACGTCATACTTACATTTGAGGGCACTTTCAAAATAGTTCATTATAATTTGCTTAAATATATTTCTATTTTTAGAAAATACAAACTTCTAATGGGTAATCATACAAAATTGCGTTTTTGCAGGATTTGTGTTGTTATTAATTAACATTTGGCGTCCGCTCAAGACGGCAAAAACGCAGTCTCATCGATAAAAAAAAATCATACATAAATTAAGTTTAACCCTTGTTTGAGACTTGGCATAATTAAAAGATATAACGATACAAATGACTTGAGTCTCAAAATTAAAAAAAATATTCGAAAGAAAAAGGTAAAAATTTATCTAGGAAAAAATCCTAGATCCACCCAGGTTTGAAAACAAGGCGCCCAAATTTCCCGGAAAAAATGTGCCCCTGTTCCCGGAAAAATGCGCCCCGGTTCTTCGAAAAATGCGCCCCTGATCCCTGAAAATGCCCCCCTGTTCCCAAAAAAGCGCCTCTTTGCCCAACAGAAAAATCCTGGACCCGCCCCTGGCACCTCACGATTAAATAACTAGGTATTTGTCATGCGTTTAAAGATGATAGACCAGGGACGTAGCAACCAGGCGTATAATAGCAGCCTACTCCTATCCTCCACTGAGCGAAATATTTTTACTCTAAATAAATGCGATTTTTTTATTTTCGACCCTACCCCGTTCAAGAACATATGGATGAGGAGCAAATTTGATTCTACAACGAACGTGCCCCCCCCTTCTGAGAAGTCCTTGGCTACAATGTTCAGTGCTAGACAAATTATAATGAGCAAATCATAGCTTATGTAGGTACATAAATATAATATTGGAGCCCAGTAAGTACGTCGGATAGAAAAAAGAAGAAACGAGTATTGAGGACACGAGCATACTCGCTTCTTGCGTATGTAATGGTTGTACAATATATTTGAGTGGGTCCATAAGTGCTCTAGGGGAACCACTAGCCGCGCGGAACCAGCGTCGGGTTTGTCGTGATGTGGTTGCGGGTGGTGCGCTGGTTTGAATCTTGCGGTGGGTAGAGGTAAAGTACCGAATACAATATTATGATTTCGTTATTATCTCATAATTGGTTACAAATGCAAGTTAATTAATGTCAAGACAGCCAAAACAAACGTTCGGCATACTTTCGATAGAACTTGTCTCGAGCTATCTAACGTCGTTTTCCGCTACACCGTTTTTTTTTTAAAGATCTTGGGGATCCCCTAAGATCCCCCACCCTCACCCTCCCGACAGTCCGTGGTTGCGCAACCCGGCTGTGCAGGGTTAGTATATTTTTATTAAAATATTACGTGCTGCCCTGCTGCCTCTGCCCTGCGTGCCCTGCCGCTGCCCTGTCGTACCCTGCCCTGCTCCACCATCTGCCCTGCTCTGCCTGCCTCGCCCTGCTCTGCCCTGCTCTGCCCTTACCTTGTAATGTCCTGCACTGCTTTCTCTGCTCCGCCCTCTGTCCCTCATGTCCCTGTCCTGTCCCGCCAGCGTGGTCCTGTCTGCTCGTGCCCGCCGCCCGTTCCAGCCCGCCAGTGGCGCGGACGCTGTTGCATTGGCGTGCTCTCGCGACCTATAAGTCAAGTTGGATTACCCGATGCAGAGCTAAATTTCGATCAAATTGGCTAATATTATAATCATGATTAGATATAATAGTTTGAATAACAAAATATGCTAACGTTCCTAAAAATTTGCATCGGTCGACGAAGGGAACAACTTCCATATTGTTTTGTTCACAGCGGGCGGAATCTACAATTTTGGCAAAACAGCATCGGTAAAATTGTGACGGTGGTCAAAATTTCAGGGGTGGCAATGCCACCCCTGTGTCTCACGGCAGGGGTGGCAGTCTGCCACCCCTGCCCCTATGGTGGCGCTGCCACTGATGTAAGATAGATAAAGCAATGACTTAGTTTCTGACGCTTTTATTCCACCGCAAACTACGAAGGAAGTATGCGCCGCACAACCGCATTCGTAACGACCTCCCAAAAACATGACCCTGGAGCCACCTCTGCCCGGCCGATTTTTTTCGATATTTGGACAGAACACGCGTCATTCATATTTAGGAAAAGTCCGAAAGTTTCAAGACGATAGACGTAACGGTTCAGAAGCGGCGGGCGAAAAACTACCGGGGGCAGAATCTGCCCCCCCGCAGGGAATAGGGATAACGCCAGGAGGGAGCTGAAGAAGCGGCGATCATCCCCGGGCTCTGCAGTGACGGCCGAGACACCTAATGATACACTCGTCTCCAACAACCTAACGAGGGAAAAACAGCTCGTTCTCTACAAGGCCAAACAACTGAAGAGGGAGCGGAAGATCTTGGCTGCGACGCTGCCTGGTCGGACGTATGGATGATGAAGATTCGTGTCACCCAGGGAGGACCGACGCACGTCATCTGGTCGCAGCAAAACCTAACGAGCCACGAGGCTGGTGGACCCAAAACAGTGATCGTCATGGATCGGGTGCACCCATGGGTGCCCACACAATTATTCGGATTGTCTGGGTTGGGTACGCATTTTTTACTTTGCATGGGTACTGGGCGGGCATGCCTATGACCATTTTTTGTCGATGTCACTAAGCGTTATTGGGTGGGGGGGGGGGGGCTTGCCCGCCCCAGATGATTTCAACCGGTTAAGTATTAGGTCCATATAGGATATAGGAGCTTTTAAGTGATGACGTCTCCTGGTTCCAACAGCTGACTGCGCTAACGTTTGAGGAGTTTCATTCAGGAGCAAGCGATTGTGGAGTACCTGCTGTCAGTTTTCGTTGTCAAATTCACTGTATCACCTAGTTCCTCTATCACATTTTTAATTTGTATTTCCATTCCATAATGCATTTGGAACTTCTAGAGAGCTGGCAATTCACTTCGAGACTGCTAAACTATTTACAGCTCTGATACGTGTGTTAAGTTATTTGTATTTGTTTTATTTTATTGCAACACAAGTGACTACGTGTTAATTTAACTTTGAGTAAATTTTGTGACTTAGAATAATTCGTGGCATATAAATCACGCTCATTCTTATGTTAATTATTTTGTTTCATTTTGTGACTAGAAAATTTATGCATACGGAACACCTTTTTTATTTAGTAGCCCAACCGAAGTTATCCGCTATTCCTTATAACTCCCTAACATTATTGCAAACAAAATGGATCAAAATGAAAATATGCATCTTATTTACTTCATAACATATTTATTTGGCGTCTGAAAACAATAAGTGCATCAGAATTGAGGCTCAAAATGAATCCCCTATGTCTTAAGCACTAGCGCAGTCAGCTGTTGAAACCTTGACCTCACACTTAAAAGCCCTATAGGACACTTCAACAATAAACTTTAGCAATTATATGAGAACAATACATCATGGTAAGTGATAGTGGTGCAAGATGAAAAACTATGAAAAACAAAATATGTCCGACCAAAAGTCTGATCCAACATGACAATACTGACCCAAGTGTTCGATGAGCCCAAATCCACAGCAACACACAGGTGCGTGATATTATTTGTCATTAAAAGTATGCAAGTAAATATGTTAGGATAATGGGTCTGGGCCTGTGTTCATGGGCTTCGGCTGGTCTGGGCTTGGGGTTCGGGCACCCATGACAAAGTATGGTTGAAACGCAGCCTTTCCGACAATCTGGCCAATATATTCTTCATACGCATAGTACAGGACACGACTATAAGCTATCAAGCCGTAGCAGCTGCAATACGATGAACAGGTTTTGATTCACTAAGCGTTTTTCATAAGCTTACAACCGCAATCACATGACATGATTTCTTGACACAACCACACGACACACATGACACAGCCTTCTTTACACAGATGCTAAAGCGTAACATGACAAAGCACAAATGCGGAGATTAAGACTCCATGCACATTCAATGCGATGAGAGGCTATCTTAGCAGCCCTCAACTCACAATATCAGATCTGGTCCTTATTGTTACAAAATATAAGGTTAAAGCTAGCTAGAAGCTGGTTCGACAGGATCCAATGCGATACTTTGACAAACAAACTATGTGATGATAGTAGTTAGTGTTGTGGGCGCCTGAGCTACCTGACGTGATGTCCATAGACTGCAAGATGAGACGCAACATCACGAAATATTAGTATAAATAGTCAATCGCACCCTGAGACTAAAACACAGGAGCAAGCAAGACAAGGACATGTCATATAACTACACCAAAACAAGTAGATAACTCAAAAGCGTATCTTGCGAGGAAGCGTAGCAGCCGAAAGATGAGAAACGAGTCATCGTCAGGTTATCTAGTTTGACTGCATAACCTACGCCACAGCAACAGGCTTCAGACTCTATCGCTACCGTTTCACCATATGAAGATAGAAACGTACACAGCAAGGAAGGTTCCTAACATGTAAAATATTTGTAAAACAAAACAAGGTTTCTAACAAGTACAATAATTGTAAACCAACACCATGTCACCATGTACTCCAAATTGATCAACTGCACCAAGTACGGCGAATGCATCAAACGCATAGGGTACTTTAACTTTTTCAAAAGCACAGGGTCCACTCGAGACAACTTTGGTATACAATCTGAGAGGAAGTATTTAGGCACAACCCATTGTGACAAGATTGTTTGGCCAAGCCACTAACACTGCAGAGCCGGACCTAAACTATCCACCAAACTATCGACCTATAAATATCACTATCCACTTAGCTACATACCACTAAACTATCATCATATCAACTATGTCGAAACCGACAAACAAAGTGTCGTGACGTTCACATCAGATATCAAAGGTCAAGTAATGACGAGATTCAGACCCCAGTTACAAAGAAACTTCAGGTAAAACATCCTGTATGAACTTATCACATCTTGCAAGAACAAACAAACCTGCCGTGTTTATAATCAGAATACCAACATAAAAAAATGGCAGCCCTGTCAGTTTTCACAAATAAGACAGCACAATTGAGACCTAATACAGGATGTAGTATGTACAGATGGATAGCCGGTCTGGTATGTATCTTCCCGTTTTTAGTTACTAAAACTCATCTAATTTCACTTCTGTGTACATGAAGGACTGCTGACCGACACAAGGGAATTCATGTAGTATGCGATACTTTGCGAACAAGTGTTACTAGGTAGGTAACACTTGTTCCCTTAACCCGCCATTGGCTGGGGGGGGGGCGAAAACGCCCCCCTCAGGATTTTCACAATTAGCTCACAACAAACCAGCGCTATCAACGCCAAACTTCGGGGTACCCTTATCTAAATCAATTTTGCGTCTTCAATGCATTTGTTTAAAATCGTTCGAATTTTTTCGAGTTATATCGAATTTTAGTGACATCACTACAACACCACTGTTGGCGCAAATATCAGCTAAGCTCTATCAGGGCTGTAAATAGACCATTCCTTAACCTATTTTCTGGAGGATGAAAAAGTAATACGAATTCTGTCGGGGGGGGGCTTTATTCGCCCCAACCAGCAGTCTCCGCTGGCATTAAGAGCTATAAACATGAAACTGTTGGTCGTGTGAACTAAGGTCGACAATGAACTCTATTTTGGTCAATTTTGGTGACCTTGGGTCATTATCTTTCAAGGTAAATGACGTCATCACAAATTATTTTTTGTCAAAACATGATATTTCAAGGAACCTTGCCATTATCTCGGAAACTATGGCAGCTAGGAGGATCCGAAAAATCATGTAAAGCGGTTTTAATTGGTCTTTCAACCGTAAGGCATAGAAGACTTCAGGTAATGGGTTTTGGACTGTAGAGGTCGACAAATGTTAAACATGTTTTTTTCAGCAAATTTTTGTTCGTTTTAATAACTTTTTATCTTAAGTTATTAGTATAGTGCACTTATTTTGGTAGCATCGTGTTCTCTCGTCATTGCGTTCGTCATATCAACTTTGGTCAATCGAAAATTTGACCCCGGGTCCGGAGGTCAAGGTACGTAAGTCGGGTTCAAAGTGGCATATCAAAAAGACGCGAATTGCGAGACAAACATTTTTTGAGACCCATTTATGTGAGTCTATAATGATGTTCTTTGTCACGGTTATGATAAAAAGGCTGTTTGGTGACCTTGAAATGAACCTTCAAGAAGGTCACTGACTAGAAATTCCATCCTATTCATCAAGAAAGGGCCCTAAAGATGCATGATACTGAAATAATTTGATTGATGCAATGACATTCTAACCTCGGTTTTCATTTTTCACCATATACTTATATTGGAAGGTTAGCATTTGACCTGACATCAGGTCATCAATATTTAGATATCACCCTGAAACTTTTCAACCAAAATTGATTTGGCATGTTTTTTCTCTCACATACAATCCAGTTTTTTTGAAACGTTCTGAAAATAAAAAAACTTCATCATTTTGTGAAAAAAGTTTTTTAAAAATTTGGATTTCCAAAATTCAAACATTTTGAAATTCGAGATTTAGCCATCTGCAAAAATCAATTCTCTACGATGTCTGTTTTTGCTAAGCACTTCTCTTCAAACACACAACTCTCATGAAGTGCTTAAACATGCAAAGATTTTGTGCCAAACGGCCGAACACGCCTCCCTAAAAACTGTCCTGGACCCCTCACTAATAATTCAATTTGGAAAAAAGTAGACCATTCGATCGAATGAAATGTTAGGAAAAGCCAGCAAGTTTGAAGATTCTGAGTTGAATTATGAATGACCCATACGCGAAAAACCTCAAAGGGGGGGGGGGCGATTCGTCCCCCCCGACAGTTATAGGGTTGGGCAAAATGCAATTAAAAAACGCCAAAAGATAGCAAATTGCAAAGGGTAAAAAACTGCTATCTCGGATTTTGATTTTTATTATTATTTTGACCCCCCCCCAAAAAAAAATGACCACAAAATCAACATTTTTTAAAAGTTTCAAAAAACCGGAAGGTATGTAAGAGAACCACATATGTACATTACCCAAACCGAATTTCAAAGCCATATATTTATTTTCTAATCACTGATTGCTCCCCAAGAATGATTACCTCATGACGTCACCTTTTTAAAGTAAGTTTTAAGGGCTTTGTCGACCAGATACATAAAAATAAATGGTACCACTGTGTTGCTGAGACAAAACTGGATTATAAAAGTGCATTTTTAATTTATTTTTATATATTTCCAAATGTGATCTCTTATGACCTGACCTTGACCTTATGTCGGGTCAGATCTGCAAATGGCTGCTATAATCGAGTTATTTGTGTAAGATAACCTATAAAACATGTGTCGCATGATCTCATTGCAATAGTGACCTGATTGACCTGAACCTTGACCTTTGCCTTCCAATTTCACTTTGCTATACGAGAGATACTATAATTGTAGAGCACTTTGTGCGATTTTCGTCTCATATACGGCTTTGGAGGGAAGTATGGCTTCAAAACTAAAATAAACTACCATTTGACCTTTGACCCGACTGTAGCCTGACATATTACGTTATTTATAGATTTGAGTACGCTTAAGAGTGAATCTCGTTGAGCCTTCGAATTGCCGTCCTTGCGCGTTTCGCTGGCGATTTATGTTCGGGAGATAACGAGGGGGGCGTTTTTCGCCCCCCCAGCCAATGGCGTTCGGCTGAGACCCCAGCAAATGCCGGGTTAAATCAGTCCTTCGTGTACACAGAAGTGCAGTTAGACGAGTTTTAGAAGCTAAGAACGGTAAGATACATACTATACCGGCTGTAAATTGTACTCATGTCCACAGACAAGAGCAAATCTATTAGGTTTCAGCAGGAAATATCGTACACGATAAATGTAAATAAATACCGTAAGTGTAAATAAATAGCCAGGCACTACATCCCGAGTTGTGGTGGAGAAGAATTGAGTTGTGGTGGGTATACATAGGGCAGTATAAGATGCACTTAATCGTCCGCTATGTCCAGAATTTGCGTCACTGTCTCCTTCAAAACATATTTGTTGTGTTTCCCTCTCAAAAGTAAACTTTCCGTTTCGAGTAACCGCTAACAAGCGCCCCAATACAAAGTTATCTGCTGAGCTTGCGTCCGACGGTAAAAACCTGTATGTGGAGCATAGCGAATTCTTGCATACCACCTGGTAGAGGAGCACATCCCGGGGCGGATCCAGAACGGTAGTTTGAGACAGGCCACCGGTGGTTGGGGGGGGGAAACAAAGTCCAAAAAGTCTCACATAATTCTGAAAACTCATCAGATTCCGCTTGCTTATGCGATAGCTGATTTCAAACAAACTCCTTTGTAAAATCTGCGTAGATTTTCTTTAAAATCAGGAATGTGTCAATTTCGCTCCGATTTCAGACTTGTTTAGAGGGAGGGGCATAGCTGGATTGACCCCCCCCATTCGATCCGCCCCTGATCACAAAGTGTAGGCGGCACAAGTTGAGACATACCCAGAACCTAGGCCTGGGCTCACAACACGCCCAACTGCCCCTGAAGCAATCGTATTGTATGTATTGTATTGACAAGATCAGGTAATCCAGAAAAAAAAAAAAAAAAAATAAAAGGGCTTTCTCAGAACCATCGTCAAGTAACATTAGTATGCACATGCAAATTGGTAATCTAAAATGAACAGCGACTGAAAATGTAAACAATGACATGGACACATGATGCTGGTTAAAAGATATCAAGCACTCTTTAAAATGTCACGAATGCTGGTTTTGAGGGCACGCAGGGACAGACCGGCCAGTTCATTGCCCACGACATGATTGTTATACAGCTGGACGGCTCGGTACTTAAAGGAACGCTTTCCGTGGTTTATTAGTGACGCGATGTAGGTATATGATGATGCGATTGTCTGGAACCGGCGACCAGTATGCTCGATGATTAAAATATGACATGTGAGGTACGCAGAACTTCAGGTTCTCCTGTCACTAAAATCTTATTGGGGGGCAAAGAAAAAAGGACAAATATGTCATTAAGTTTAAGAGTTTGTTCCGCATTGAACCCAATCGAGCTGCAACAAAACGTCAGAGATATGATCAAATTTTTTTCCTACCTGATATCACTCTAGCAGCAAAATTTAACACTTCTGCAACCCTTAAGATTGTTGTACGGTTTGGCACTAGCAATAACTTGCGCGCAATAGCGACTGAGAGAAAACTAAGGCATCAATAATGAGCGGCAGACGTCGGCGGGTAACAATGGTGTTAGCGTTTAGTAAGAGCAACTAGGTCCAGTACAACGATTAATTCATGTTTGATATGTGGTCAGATAAACACTGGATCCGAATGATGACAACGAGATTTTAACACTATTAGAACAATGCAGCGAATCATCCATAAATTTCACAGTGGGCGGCTCTGAGATCTGACTTAGCTGGCGTCTGTCCCCGCAAAGCATGAGCTCGGTCTTTCCTGCATTGACCAATCATGCCATGCTGGAGAAACCATGTCACATAGTGGGTCGAGGACAGACTCAAAGTGAAGCTTGCATTTCTGTCAGCCTGCTGCGGTCCCAGTGGATGGCGAGCTGGTGTCATCCGCGTATCGCGCCATCTGTCACCCGAAAACCGTTGATGTTGATGGGATATGACAGGTTAGGTCGTTGCTGCAATGTTGAAAAGTAAAGGGCAAGGCACGACTGGAAAGTGCCAATCGCAATACTTTGGGGTCCAGATAATGCTTCTCCAGATTTAAACACGCTGTGTGTGGCCCCTAAATAGCTTCTGAACCATCCAGGCGAGATTTGAAGCACTTGAAGCTTAGTGAGAAGAGTGGAATGGTCGACAAAATCAAAACAGCGACTTAATCTATAAGTGTTGAAAAGAGTTACTTAGATCGGTCCATACCTGGGTGTGGGGTGGGGGGGTGGGGCAGAATTTTCGTCAGTGAACAGTTAATAAAGCGGTACTAGTTTGAGTGATTCACATAAAACGCATGCTGATCGGTTACTAAAAAAGGCATTGCTCCCGCAAATAATGCTCAAGCTGCTGATGCACGATTTTCTCCATTATTTTACAAATGGTAGGGACGAGAGTAATAGGTCTGAAGTTAGATGCTGATGACGGATCGTTCCTTTTATACACAGGTATGACTATAGCACTTTTCCAAGCAGAAGGAACAGTTTCGGTTGCGATGCTTTTGTTGATAATACGAAGTAATGAGCGGCCGGTGACTTCAAAGGTGAGTTTGAATACTTTTTAAAAGGAATGTCTCCTTCCACGCTGGAGGATTTGTTGGGCAGTGAGGATAGGATGCGCTGGAGGTGGTCCAGGGTGACGGGCAGGATATTCAGGGCGCCAGCATTCACACGCGGTAATCGTACACTGAGCGGCTCGCGGCCCGACTGAGTAAACTGTGTCATGACTTTGTCACGTGTTTCTGTGCCGATGGAGGTAAAATATGTGTTCAAGTCGTCAGGTGTAAGATCAACAGGCTGTGTGGGCGAGCCTCTTTTCGGCGATATGATGGGCTGAAGTTGGCGGTACAGCGTTGAAGGATGTGAGTTAATAATGCGCTGCGAGATTGTGTCACGGCAGTCGTCTCTAATGGCCCGTTTCACTTACAGCGTTAAGCTGAATTGTACTAAAGTCGGTGTTCGCCCCTGTTTTTTGGCTCCGCTGCGTTGCTGCATAGGTCCAGTGTGTGTCGTGACTGACAGGTGGTGGGCGATGGGTATACACACGGTACCTGCGGAGGGGTACATGAGGTCCAGAATGCGTTCATCTTCAGAATGAAAAGCGTTCCCCACTGCCGTTCGCACGAATCGTCCTGCCTGACCACTGTGGTCCAGTCGGTGGCGCGTACGTCAGCGATAAAGTCCACTGGGTTTAACGCACGCCAATTACGACCGGTGCGGTACATGGGCTTGACTCTTGTGCGTGAAATGACAGTGGTGATAACAACACGCCGGTGGTGTGAGGTGTAGTCACACAACTGAACACTGCACTGAGGCTTCACATTACCCCCGCATAATTCACCCGACATGAGCACAACATCCANTGTAGGTTTATAGAACAAGGTCAGGCCAACACAATCAGCAAATACCTGCCAGATGTACGTCCTGATATCATGGCAGTTAAAATATTACGCGAAGTATCCTTTGAGGCTTGAAGGGAGCGCCACAGGCGCGACGGGGATGGCAACAATAATCAAGAGAATGCCTCAGGATTTCGATATCAAGGCCGCAGACATGCGCTATGCAGACAGTTCCAGTAACGTCAGTTGTTGTGTTCTATAGCCGATAATCTTTATATGACAATATAAATACCTCCTGATTGATAAACATCAGGAGTCGTGACGTTTGGCTTAGTTATTCCAGTAAGAATCGACAGATGCTCATCGAGAAAAAAACGACTGTCACCTCGAAATTAAAACGAAACATGAGCTACTTGGATTTAAAGACCCATCCAGTATAACCATGTCACTGATGGTGGAACCTCTTCGAATTTAATACAAAGTTCTAGCACAAAAATGCGATGAAGCTGAAAACAAATGGGACAGGCAAGACAGTACTGTCGACATTGAAAGGTCAAATATATTTGTGTGGTTAAAAGCGGGTATACCAAATTACCAATGCTGTGGGAAAACATATTGTTTGATGTCTAGTGTCTACAATAGATAGATCCAGGGATTAGGGTGAAGTATCGTATGGTTAAGGCCATTAGGCGCTTGGGAGCCGTGAAGGCGAAGACAAACAGTCCCACAAAGCGCATCACCATCCCCATGCTAAGCAGGGGTGTGTGTGTGAGTGAGTGAGTGAGTGAGTGAGTGAGTGAGTGAGTGAGTGAGTGAGTGTGAGTGAGTGAGTGAGTGAGTGAGTGAGTGAGTGTGTGAGTGAGTGAGTGAGTGAGTGAGTGAGTGAGTGAGTGAGTGGTGGAGTGAAGTGAGTGATGAGTGAGTAGTGAGTTGAGTGGGTGTGAGTGAAGTGAGTGAGTGAGTGAGTGAGTGAGTGAGTGAGTGAGTGAGTGAGTGAGTGAGTGAGTGAGTGAGTGAGTGAGTGTCGTCTAACCGTGAGTGTGAGCGTCGACCACATTGAGTCACAACACAACAGGAGCACTACAAATATTTCACTGGTCTGGCTCCTTTTGACCTCGGAAATCCATCCATTCAAAAGATTCGGACTTTTTATAACGTCCCTGCCCCTTCCCCACCAGTGACTGGCCTGGCCTCTCTCTCATCCCCCCGACCCTGACCACTTCCCACACCGCTGACCTGCCCCCCTCCTACCCTCCCTCGCCCCGTCACGTACCAGGCCCTATATCAGCGATGTCCGGGTCGGCCAGGTGTCCTGCCGGCGGCGGCGACGGAGGCCGCACACACTGCAGCAGCGTGTCCCACTTGCTGGAGAGGTGCGCCAGCCGCCACTGCACCTCATCACGCAGCTCGGGCTGCCGCCGCTGCAGCCGGCCACTCTGATCCGCCAGCAGCGTGCGCCGGTACGACTTACGCTGAATCTCCTCCATGTGAGACTGTGGGCAGAGGGGAGGTCAGGTCAGGGCAGGTCAGGTACGACTTACGCTGGATCTCCTCCATGTGAGACTGTGGGCAGAAGGGAGGTCAGGTCAGGGCAGGTCAGGTACGAATTACGCCGAATCTCCCCATGTGTAGACTGTGGGCAGAAAGGGAGGGGAGGTCAGAGCAGGGAAGGGCAAGGTACTCACTTACGAGGCTGAATCTCCTCGCATGTGAGACTGTGGGCAGATGGCGAGGGAGGGAAGGTCAGGTCAGGTAACGAATTACGCGATCTCCTCCATGTGAGACTGTGGGCAGAGGGGAGGGGAGGAGAGGGAAGGTCAGGTACGAATTACGCCGAATCTCCTCCATGTGAGACTGTGGACAGAAGGGAGGTCAGGTCAGGGCAGGTCAGGTACGACTTACGCTGAATCTCCTCCATGTGAGACTGTGGGCAGAAGGGAGGTCAGGGTAGGGCAGGGAAGGGCAGGGTCAGGTCAGGTACGAATTACGCCGAACCTCCTCCATGTGAGACTGTGGGCAGAGGGGTCAGGTCAGGTACGACTTACGCTGAATCTCCTTCATGTGAGCAGTTCCAAGCGAGTCCAACGATTACCAAGACAGTAAGCTTCAGAAAAAAAACTACACAACCTGATACATTACATTTCCTTGGTAAGTGATTACCCTTATTCTTGGACGATGATGATTTTGGATATAGGAAAACGGAGCTGGGAAGGATTATGCCTTCAGCTTGGAGGGCTGCTCACACGTCTGATTGCAACAACAAACACACGACGGATATCAAGCTCCACCAGAACTTAACATTTTACATTGTAATCTGTAAAATGCGCAACAATCAATTTGAGCAACTTAAAGTTGACTGCAGCTTTCCACAGACATCCGACAGCTCAAGGTTCTAAACTGACAGGCTCAATCCCTCAAAGACGTGGCTAATAGTCGCCAGTCACGAAACACAGCCGGCAGCGGCAGCGAAACGCCGCAGAGAACATGGCACAACTACTTTGTATCGCGGCAACTCTATTAAAACAACAATCAAACGCATAAGCGAAGCTGAACAATTCCAGGATTTTTTTGGTTAGTAAGGCAGATCTTTTGAAACGCGCCATCTGCGAAAACACCCCTTTAACAAGGCTAGTACATCCTAGTCTTAACCTTGAGAGCAAGACACAGGAGAAAGAAGGTTAAAGGAATGTTTATAGCACGTTAAAAGAGCATCGATAGATCGTAGCACGTCAATAAGCTCAAAGAACGTAGAACGTCATAGATCACCGACAGGACGTCTCGTACCTCGCGAAGTCGCCGGTCGGTGATGTTCTTCGGCGAGCTGTAGATGACCACCTGGATCTCGTTGAGCCACTGGTACAGCTCATTGTACTGGTCCATAAACTCGCAGAACGACCAGGTCGAGTCCATGCCGGGCACATCGGTGGCGTCCCAGGTCAGGTCACCACTGGCCTCCTGTGGGAAGAGGGTGTGTCAGCTCATGATGATGGATGATGATGGTTGGAGCTTCGGGGCACCGCAACAAAAGAGTTATATGACGCTCATATGTGTCAGGTCAGGTCATGTCACTACTGGCCTAGTTTTTGTGGGAAGGGGCTGGTTAGTGGTTAGGTAACGCTCAGGCAGCTGGTACTCCCTGGGAAGTAACCGAAGATTGCTTTTTGGATTGGGTTAGGATAAGGCCGCTTCGATCCCTTTGAACCATTGCGCAGCCATGTGATAAAGGAGAAGGGGTATAGTGGGTCAAAATGGAACGCAGACCGGGCAACCGCCCGTGCCCTTCCCCGCAGCGCGAAGTTGCGGGAGTTGCGAGGAGGGCCCACACCATGCAGACGGCCACCATTCCCGGGGGACGGCTCGAGGGCCGCCACATGCCCGGTGGCCAGCGACCACCAGACCCGGGTTAACGTGGGCGTGACAGAAGATGGAGAAAACGGCCCAGTCGGGAGGGTTACAAAAGGGTCTGGAATGTTTGTTTGAAGCCTGTTCGACACAACACTAATACGTATATGTGTTTTTTCAATTAGGAAAAAACAACCTGAAGCCATATGATAAGACACATGACAAATCAGAAATAGGCATGGAAGAAGGGTCAAATTAGATCAGACCAGAACCATATTGGGGCAGGTTGGTGTCACGAAGGTTAGATCAGAAAAAAGAAGGACGAAAAATGCAACAGAGAGTTGCAACAATGTATCCTGATTCCTGAATACTGCCCATCTAATCGAACCCAACAGAGCACTGAATTTTCCTAGAGAGTCACTAGGTGGCGCAGTGGTCGCGTTACCGCTCCCGTTCAGATTCCACCGGGGCAATTGCCCCGCCAATCAGAGGCGAACAAAACATTGAGATGGCAATGGAGGGGAATGAATTAGCAAATTACGGCCAGACGCAAAACAGTAACTTCGGCACCCGGGGAGGACCTAAAACGGTCGGAATGATGGATCGAAAGGCACGGGAGAATTCCGACCGTGCCGCCACCGCCGCAAACATAGGGCGAGCAAAATTTGTCCCTCTCAAACATCTGAAACGGACGAAACTGCCTGGCGAGGAGGAAACTGAGATCGAGTGAAACTGGTGGGATGGCTTAGGGCTTTTCGAGGATTGCGGATTGGTGACGTCTGCAGCGGTTTGTGGAAACGTGCTGTGCCAGCGTGCCCTTGGCAGGTATATGCCAATACTCGAAGCAACCAATAGGATCAATACATAGATACTGGCGATAAAGAGTGATCGGCAATCAGTGAATTAGGCACACAAACGACAATACGCCGTTTCAGCAGCAATAGTTTTATGAAACCAGTTGGCCAGCTGAGCTACCGATGTTGCCACATTCATCGCACATGAACCAAACGCCAAATAATCCTTTGCGGAGGAAATGCAACACAAAACAAAAATCTGCCTAAGCCAGCAACCCAACCCGCAGACGGCCAATTTCCCGCGCAGTGCAAGTGATTTTTGCACCATGCCAACAAGACAATTGGGCCAGCAGCCAGCTTCCATTAACGATTCACAGAGAAGCAAACATCGCCCGTGGTCCCTGGCATTAACCGCCGAGTTTACCCTAGCTATTCGTGCCTTCCTCATGAAGGCCAGGGTTAAACAATATCTGTGTAGTTTAGCGGGCTATCTAGCTGGCTGAGGTGGCTGTGTTGTCACGTCCACCGAAGTGACTTCACGCAACATTGTCGCAGCTTTTTGAACTACTTGAGCGCAACAGGGCATTCCAAGAGTATGAGGTTTAAACTAGTGTCATTTTCCGACTTTTCGACAACGGAAATCGCCAAAAATAGATCCTTTAGAGTTGGACCATCGGAAAGTCATTTATTGAAGAACGCGTGGCGTCCACAGGCAGAGACAAACAGAAACAGCATCAAAACGCTCCACTAGGCTCAAGGCAAACAGAGTATCATCACAAACACTGCCTGTATCAGTCCTTACCATAACCATGAAGTAGAGGTGAGTCAACAATGACGGCCGCAGTTCCTGATCAGCCGTTGTGCCGTGGGCGACCCTCACAGGCCGCACCCAGTCTAGCCACTGGGGCCTACCGACCCCGGGGCTCATCTGTTTCCGCTCAGGGTCGCGTCACCGGGTCATTAAGGGTGAGCAGAGCATGTGCAGAGCATGCGCAGAGCATGTGCAGGGCATGTGCAGAGCATGTGCAGGAGCATGTGCAGAGCATGCATGCGCAGAGCATGTGCAGGGCATGTGCAGGAGCATGCCGACACGTGCTCAGTCTTCACTGATGTCAGGCCGAGTGTCGGACTGTCACAGGGCAGGACGGTGTGACACAAATAACCGAGCAGTTCCCGACACCGACACCAGCGCCACCTGGGCAGCAGCTCTGGACCCCAGCCCAGCCCCCGTCCTCGGACGTCTAATGCGGTGCTAAATGTAGATCCGTCTGCAGTACAGCACCACCGTGAACAGAAGTGCAGAGTACGGTGAATGCCAGTGCAGAAGACGGTGAATATAAGTGCATGGTCCACACAGGGGAGTGTAAATGCGTATGGTGCGAGCTGGGATGCGCATTGGAGCAGTGCAAGTGAATCAGCCACCGCATCTGCAGCACTGTATTGAGCGGCCTCCAGCGGCCGACGGTTGCTGGCAATTGGGCGTAAGGGAGATGCTTAAGATGGTTTCACCAATTAAACTGGCCTACTGCAAGCATAGTATTTAAACTAGCTGAGGAATAGGATGGGCTGACTCAGCACATTGCTAAGTGTAATGCAACGCAAGGGCGGGATAATGGTCTTGCACGTTTGTTTGAACTAGAACTTGACTTCCAGCCAGGCCTCAGGAGGGAAAAAATGGGCGAAATAACAAGGCACGTGAAGACAATACAGCGAAATAACGTCACTAGCATTTGTATTCAAACGAGCAGCATCGAACGAACTGAAGGCTTACCTGATCAATTTGCCCGCCCTCAATTTACATGCTAATAACAGGCTACTTAGTTCAGGATACATGACTGCTGGAAATATCAATTTACAAGAGTCAATATCTCACCTTGCAGGACTCGATGAGCTGGTCCTCCATGAGGAAGGCGTAGCTGGGCTGGAGCGCCTCCCAGAAGGCGTCCTTGCTGACTTCACTGCCCCACGACTGGCGGTGGGCCGGGTCAGCTGTGCTGCGCTCCTTTCTGTGGGCCACAGGTCAAAGGTCAGGTCACGGGTCACAAGTCAGGTCGCAGATCAGGTCACGCAGCAGGACATACTGTTCTTTGTCGTTCACTGAGTCACGAGTGGGGCTGGAATTCGATCAGTTCCTCTAAACACTCTAAAACAACCGCAAACGTTCAGCACCATTCATAGCAGACCTAGTCCCTCCGACACGAATCGTGCGCAAAGAACGATCTAACAGAAATGTCCGGACTTTGGACGTGGAATGGGGAAGCATCGCCAAGGTTTGACAGGATCGGTGGTCAACTGAATACCTTCGTAACCACATCAGGAATTCTGAGCACCCAGCCCGCTAGCAGCTCATCCCAGGCGCATGCCAGCAGTCCAACACATACACACAGAGTGGCTCCTAATTGACACGACATTCAGACGCAGACAACTGTGACGGACAATCACCAGACAGGCTCGGACCGGTACCAACTCAGCTGGACGGCGACAAATCAACACCCACACCACCCCCACAGCGACGGGACAGGCTGTACCGGAGGTCACCATACAGCCAACACAAGCAAACAGGCGCCGCCCGCACGGACAGGGGAACACAGCACGACACCGCGAGACGCTGGGGCTGGGGCTCTGGGGCTGGAGACGGGGCCGGAGACGGGGCCGGGGACGGAGACGGGCCGGGGACGGAGACGGGGCTGGGCCCTGGGGCCGGGGACGGAGAGAGCGGATGTTGACATCCTCCCAAGCGTAGCTGAAGGATCAGGTTGCCGCACGCGTAGCAGCATAATACCTGGGGTAAACGGCACAAACCACACACGGAGAGATGTATTATCCGCGAGATGAAAATACAACGGCAAGACCGGAGAACAAAGGAAAAACACGCTCTTGGAAAACGGTCACAGATAACACAATTAATTTGGTGACAGCCAGTTCAACTACATCCACGGCCAGCAGGCATAGCTCGCGCGAGGATAGCTGGAAATATCTGCAATGATATCAGCTGAATGTTTGAATTAATAATTAGAAGATTAGAAGCTTATAGAAGATAACACGCGATTCGAAGATCACAATCGACCCGCCAAAAAGTGGATCCAACAATCCGCATGTCATTTGTGTTTACGGTTTGTGAGCGGAGAAATAAGAAACTAGATTGACATACTATAAAGTCAAGTGTCATGAAGTGAAACGACCAGAATTGCATTATATAGGTAATTGATAATTAGAGTGTCCATTGCCCGATGAGACGGTTTAGTCTATTCACAGGCACTTTGCCTCAGTATTATTCAGAGTTCCCCATCTGGCTTCACAACAATCAAGCTGTTCATCAACGAACCATAACAGTGTTACAACAAAGCGGTGTGAGCCCACATAGAGCGTCATCGACACAATACAACACACAGCACCAAACCCAGCAGAGAATCAGACCTCAGATCATACGGCACCAAACCCAGCAGGGAATCAGACCTCAGATCATACGAGCACCAAACCCCAGCAGGGAATCAGATCCTGCAGCATCAATACGGCACCCAAACCCAGCAGGGAATAACAGAGTCAGATTCATAATACGTGCAACCAAACCCAGCTAGAGAATCAGAACCTCAGATTCAATACGGCACCAAACCAGCAGAGAATCAGACCCAGTCAGATCCAATACAGCACCAACCAGCACAATGGAATCGGACCTCAGATTTCAATAACTCTGGCAACCAAAACCCGAGCCAGAGAAATCCTTAGACCTCTAGATTCATACGGCACCAAACCCAGCAGGGAATCAGACCTCAGATCATACGGCACCAAACCCAGCAGAGAATTCGACATCAGATAATACAGCACCAAACCCAGCATGGAATCAGACCTCAGATCATACGGCACCAAACCCAGCAGAGAATCAGACCTCAGATCATACGGCACCACCGGCAGCAGGGAATCGGACCCCACAAGCACCACAAGGGAACCCTGACCCAGGCCGCGTGCTCTCCAGACCACAGGCGCGGTCTCCCCAGACCCAGGCGCGTCTCCTGACCCAGTCGCGTCTCTCAGACCGCAGGCGCGAGTCTCCACGAACACCAGAGTGTCGTTTAGCCCTGACCCTCACAGGCGCGTCTCCCAGACCCAGGCGCGTCTCCCAGACCCAGGCGCGTCTCCCTGACCCAGGCGCGTCTCCCAGACCCAGGCGCGTCTCCCAGACCCAGGCGCATCTCCCAGACCCAGGCGCGTCTCCCAGACCCAGGCGCATCTCCCTGACCCAGGTGCGTCTCCCTGACCCAGGTGCGTCTCCCATACCCAGGCGCGTCTCCCTGACCCAGGTGCCGGTGTGACGTACCGTTTCCGGCAGAGGCTGCTGTAGGGCCGGTCGGCACACAGGCGCAGAGCGGCGGACTCTGGCGTGTGGAACCCCGCCGGCTGCAGCGACGACATGGAGAAGCTCATCGGCGTCTTCAGCTGGTGAAGACCCGCAGAGAGCGGTCCTGAAACACAGCGGAACATGGATGTCAGTCAGTCATACAGCATCAGCATGGCGTGGACAGATATCGAGTGGTTAGCGCGACGGCTATCGCAGATGCGTTGTAAGTCTCGTCGATTGCATCTGGGGAAGAGAAGGCACAGGGAGTGACAGGTGTTTTTTAGCGTCCATTCCGACGCATTCAAACGAGAGGAATAAAACATGGGGCGCTGCGGACAGGCTGAAGCTGAACAGACAGAGACATCGGGTGGGCGAACTGCAATCGGCTGGTCACTGATCGCTACACTGGGCTTCGATAGAAAGCAGGCCGCTGTACCCCGATCGGCGCTCTCCGCCCCGGCAGGGGGTAATGGCCGTGCTATGAAAGTCAGCCGAGGGTGGCTCTCGGTCACCGGACCACAGCTGGCCACCGAGCCACCGAGCCGCCGCCGACGACGAAAGTCTGGCGAGCGGGCGCAGGTGTTACCAACTCGCCAAACCATGCCCGGCGGGCCCGGCACCCGCCACCCGCCGCCGGCCGACGTCCAGTGGCCGCTTTCACGGACAATCGGCACCCGTTTACCGGTCGGCACGGCCGTCAGCCAGACGGGCCTCACCTGGGGACGCTGCGGTGGTGAGAGATGCAGCCGGCCGGGCAGTGGACGCCGCACTGCCGGACAGCGGACGCCGCACTGCCAGGCAGCGGACGCCGCTCTGCCGGGCAGCAGACGCCGCTCTGCCGGGCAGCGGACGCCGCTCTGCCGGCTGCGTGACGTGCCCACGTTATGGCTGGTTAGGCGCCCCGCACGCGCCACACGCCACCGGAACACTCCGGTCCACGTGCCACCCGCTACCGGCACCGCTGCAGCCAACACCACCGCCGCTGCCGCCGCCAAAGACGCAGCAGCAGCAGCAGCAGCCGGCCGGTAGCGCCGACATGCGTCATTCATTGGGCGATTATCCGGTAACAGCCCGGCTGATCTAAACAGAGCACCGCGCGACGTTTGTGGACCAACAGGCCGTGACGGGAGCTGCGAAAGTGATCGTCGAACTGGTGACAAACGTGCAGCCTCACTGATCCTGCCTGTCATTACGGCCAGTTTCACTGTCACACAGGTGCACGTGGCCAGCCGTGTGACCCGACAGCTTACACAGCGCGTAATACTGGGTAATGTAATACGCGGTGTATGAAGAGATGGGAAATGTAGGTACGTGATACGCACCGCGGAGGTTCCTGTGCTCAATGTGGACTAATAGAACAAATAACAATTCATTGGGGTTTTAACAGCTTTGACCTAAAATGCTTCATTGAATGCCACAATAATCGACAAAGCCCACCCATGAGTCAGTAATACAAGGGTTGGCAATGCCTTTTGCGCAGCAGATAGAGGTCTATCAAAAAGGCCGAAATAATAAAGCGGGAGGAAAACAAAGGAGGTTTTGCTACGTGACGCTACCAACCGGGTATCACCGGTACATATAAAAAAACGATTTCGCTAATACCTGTTGATACTTATAATGTTAGCTCTTGAAAACAACAGGAGATTGTGGCCGGTTCCCATCCATTATTGTCCCGCTCCCAAACGAAGCTCAGCACCCACACCAACCACCAGCGAAGGCCGTTTACCTTCTCTGGTGCTGCTGAAAGGTCCAAAAGGCTCTTACGTTTCAAAGTGAAAGTGGTCAAAACGCGTGCCGCTTTGCTGTTGTGTGTCCACACCAGAAATCTACCGCAACTCGTCACCCTGCAGCGCCGCTGCCTGCTGGACAAGTTTTGGTTCTCCTCTGCAGTACCGACAATGCCGCCCCCGCCGCCATCCTCATTGATGTCCCTCCTGCCACCCCGCCACCCTCCTGCCGCCCTCATGTCACCCTCAATTGCCACCTCCTGCCGCCGGTTTACTGCCGTCCCGCTGCCGGCACCAGTGCTGGCGGGGTCATCGGTCGCACAAGTGGCACCGCCGGGCTGGCTGGCTGGCACGCACCGCCGGCGGCAGCGCACCTACAGACTAGCAGACCGGCAGCCACCAGCACACGGCCATCAGCACATGGGGACCAGACTCGGCTCTACTGGGCTCTCAGCCGTCGCCTGGTGGATCAATAACACTCACGCAGCCCGCACCGGGCCGGCACACCCAACACCTGAGAGTGCTGCGCCGCTGCCAGCCCGCACCGGGCCGGCACACCCAAACCTGAAGAGGTGCCTGCGCAGCTGCCGCAAGTCACCGAGCACACAAACAAACAGTAACATCTGAGGGTCGGTCCTGCCGGGCGACCCAGGTCCAGGGGCGGCTGGAGTGCACGTGTCAAGCGGGGAGTGTTGTGGGACGGGGTCTGGCTCGACTGTGGCGGAGCACTACCGTCTACGGGACAGGGGTGATAGTCAGCAACTGAGCCACACAGCTGCATATGCATATCTAGGATTCTAGGACTTGGAAGCGCCACTCATAGGATGCTCTTCGTAACCTTTGTCGTAGAAATAAAGCGTGTGATTGACTAAGACATATGCCAAGATCCTAAAAATCCAAGATCCAGGATCCATAGAATCCAATATCTGGGATTTTGTTGGATCCTGGATCTTGCAAGATCATTTTGTCGTGTGAGATCCTGTGGATCTGGGATCATTGATAAATATTTTCCGTGGGCTCCTATGGATCTTGGATCCTGGAGAAGAAAACATCGTGAGATCCTGGAAAATCAGTTTGTCGTGGGATCTTGTGGATATTGGATCATATGTTTTGGCCTTAGCACATGTCTGGATTGACATGCCACGGCCGGATGCCTCATAAATTGGCCCATCTGAAGCCCATTCGGCGACTGGGCAGCGCATGCCACTTCCATAACACGCATACCTCTACGGCACACGACACTACGCGGGAGCAGCCAGTCTCGCGGCCTCAGTGAACGTTCAAACAGAGCGACCAGTGACCAGCACTTGGTGGTGGGGGATCGCTCAGCCGCCCTCAGACTTCCCCGGCGTCATCAGACCCTACATGCGTGTCCCGGCACGCTCCGCCCCGTCACCGTGTATCTCCCGTCACAGAGAGCGACCAGACGCCATCACGTCCTCCAGCGGGACGCCGCCAGCACCGGCGCCGATCACGTACGGCGCCGGCACGTGACTCTGAGCATGGCCTAGTCACGGCCACCACGTGACCTGGGTCACCTGGCGTCTGCATCCGGCAGCCGGCGGCAGCCGGAGCCACTCTCACCCGTGTCGGTCGTGATCCTCGCTGTTTTCATCTGTGTGTCTCTGTCCAGCTGGTGCTCCCTGGCAGCTAGACACTAGTCCGAAAGGAAAGATACGGCAGCTGGTCGGACTGCCTAGCAACTCGATGCAACGGCATGCAACAGCAGCCCTAGACACAGTAAAGGAGGAACGGAGTGATTCAGAACAACTGTGATCGTTCTGAACCACGATGACACCGACGGCAGCAGTGGAGGATTTCGTACGTCGGCCCATGGTGTTAACGACGCTACCTGAATGCACCGCAGAACACCGGCTATACTGCCCTGTTGGTACGGCTTCCGGCGATGAGACAAGACCGGAAGCGGGTGCCGACCACCACCGGACGCGTGGGTCAGCGGGACCACCGCCAGTGGTCCGACTGCGGTGGTCCGCCCACCGCAGTGGAGCGGACCCGTGGCAGCGGACCCGTGGCAGCGGACCCGTGGCAGCGGACCAGTGGCAGCAGACCCGTGGCAGCAGACCCGTGGCAGCGGACCCGTGGCAGCGGACCCGTGGCAGCGGACGCTCGTGGCAACGGACCAGTGGCAGCAGACCCGTGCAGCGGACCCCGTAGCAGCGGACCCCGTGGCAGAGCAGACCCGTGCAGAAGACCCGTGTGCAGCCGGATCCACCGTGGCAAGCGGACCCGTGGCCAGCAGACCCGTGGCAGCGGACCCGGTGAGCGGACCCGTGGCAGCAGACCCGTGGGCAGCAGACGCCGTGGCGACGGACCCGTGCACGCGCGCCAGCTTGGCAGCAGACCCGTGCGTACGGAACCCGTGGCAGCGACCCGTGGCAGCAGACCTGGCAGGCGAGACCCGTGCAGCAGACTCCGTGCAGCAGAGCCCGTGCAGCAGAGCCCGTGGCATAGCAGACCCCGGGCAGCCAGACACCGCGTGGCAGCAGACCCGTGGCAGCGGACCGAGTGGAGCAGAACCCGTGGCTAGCAGACCCCGTGGCAGGCGGACCAGTGGTGCAGACCCCGATGGTCAGCAGTTACCCGTGCAGGCGGACCCCGTGGCAAGCAGACCCGTGCAGCGGACCCGTGGCAGGACCCGTGGCAGCAGACCCGTGGCAGCAGACCCGTGGCAGCAGACCCGTGGCAGCGGACCAGTGGCAGCGGACCCGTGGCATCGGACCCGTGGCATCGGACCCGTGGCATCGGACCCGTGGCACCGGACCCGTGCCGACCAGTGAACGGCGCCCGCCGCGCACTGATTTCAAAGACAAAAGAACGGCCCACAGACTGACATGAATTGATCAAGCTCGGGAATATGGCCATTGTTACAAAGTGATTGCTTCGATTGCAGCGACGACCGGGTCCGCATAATCAATATTCTGCGGATGAGCACACGCGCACTTTTATCACAAATTACGTAAATTGATTACCGTGTAAGACCGCCAGAAGGCTGCGCAGTGCGCAATACAGAGTTGATAAGATCAGTCAGTCAGTACGAACAGCATCCACTGAATCATGAGTTGCCCCATGTCCAGCGAACAAAGCCTGCGTGGCCCGCCATCCTGCGCCGTCGAATTAATCGCCACGCAATGGCCGGCCCTCCAGTGACAGTAATTACAGCACAGGGTGATGCATGCGGCAGTCCGGCGCCGGCACTGCGTCCGGAGACAAAACGGATGATTGCTTCATCGCGCCAGATCAACAAACAGGTCATGATTGGTTTCAGGGTGGTCCCGTGAGAACTGTGACTGCTGCGTCTGCTGTCCCGCTGGGTCTCAGGATGTTGGATGTTCTAACTGGCATTTGGATGTCTACTGGCCCTGGCATTTCGGAACCTACACACAACACACTGTTGCGACCTGTGACCCCTATACCATAGTACTGCAACTACCATCCAACAGCCTCAGACAGCGAGGAAATGGTGCAGTGTCCGAACAATGTCTAGACACAGGTCCAAACTCCAAAGTGCGTCTATATCAACAGAGACCAGAACTGCGGTCCAATGGCCCGACCTCGGGCCTGGCTGCGCCGCCCCGGTGATGACCTGCTCGGCCCTGGCGGGTACAGAGCGTCCGGCGCTCATGACACCACATTGCAATGGAAGGAAGTGCTGGCTCCGGCTGCAAACTGCAGAATGGGACGATATCTCCCCACACGAGCACAGCGACGGACTGTGTGACCCAGCGGACTCCCTTCCGGCGGCCCTGATGACACGGCAGATATGCCCAGTGTCGACCGCGGCGCCTCCGCTGAGGGGGTGCTGTCGGGAGATAGGGCGGTGGCGTGACGTAAAGGAGTGGGTGATGTCAGGGGAGGTAGGTGAAGTGCGGGCCGGGTGCGACTCAATCCAGATAGGTGCCCGATAGCGGCCTCTTGCATTACAGCCTGCATTACAGAACATCAGCACCGTTGGTGGTCGGTTCAGCCGGTCGGACAGGGAAGAATAACTGTTGTCTAGTTATCCTGAGAATAATTACCACCGGCAGGAATGTCAGATATTCAGCAACGAGGCGGTAAGATGCCGGGTGCGGGTTCAATCCTTACCGCTGGGACTGCCTCTGGGGTCCTGGCTCCAGCTCTCAGCTCTTGGTGAGGAATTCGCAAAAAGGCTTTGCTAGAATACCTACATATTTATATCACAGGAGAGATCAAGGAAACGGATGAAAAGCAATGCACATCCCTGCGGCAGGGGAAATCATGTTTAAATGATTTCCATGGAGAGCGGTTTGGGTTCTAATTTGTTGTTTCCTATCTCTGAGATAAAAAATGTCTATCCTGCCTGTACCTCGTAAACATCATGGAACGAGCTAACATCACATGCAACTAGACGGCGAGCATTCACGAAGGATTGCACCACATCGGAAAATATATCTCCAAGGTCACATGAATGGCCGTAGTCGAGGTGTTTTCATGCCAGCCACACCTCCGTAAATCGCAGGGCCACAGCTGCCACAGCCACTTTGAAGTTACAGTCACGGAGGCCAAGCCAGGGATCACGCCACCGCGTCAGTCAGGCATACTTTCACCTGGTGTCTTGAAGTCTGCTTGGTAACCAGATTACTCTTGCTTGAAAGCAAATTAAGAAGCCGATCATGCTCATCAGTCCGATGGAAAATTACATAAAAAGACCATTCACCTTATTACAAGTGAGTTACACTTTTGATGGCAAAAGGAAACATGCATCGATTAAACATAATTAACAGACTCCAGTGAGTGCGAAGAATGAAGATGAAAAATTGCATAACTCTAGATTATTTAAATCAGCTGTTGTGAGTAGATACATAAATAATCAGCAGCTGTTTCAAACTGTCATCAGCTACTGAACTGCGGCCAGCCTGACAGCCTACAGGTATTCCAAGCATATCATACCACCCAAAGTGCGGCCGATCTGGGTTTCGTCCTTTCTCTGCGAACGTGCCTTGTGCTCCGCGCGGTTGAATCGTCCATCACGTTCAACACTGCCCAAATGATGAGCTGTATGCCGGAGTAATTCGCACGGTAGTCGTCTAACCACTGCCACTAACAAGGAAGTTCGCACACTTATGCCCCGTCCCTCGAAGCTCAGACTTCGTATCCTGTCGCACCCATCGCTAAGCCTTCCACGGACCCGGAACAAATACAGGGAAGATTATACAGAGTTCATGACGGTCTGGTCATTATACGTCAGTGACGTCACACTTATTTCACTTGTCAAAGCCTAGCCATGGACGAGAGGCGACAGATAAGACGCTTAGCGTTTGCGTAGACGTTTTACCGGGTGCTAAGCCCACTTTTCTCTAGAAATGAGCACACACTAGCGCGATATCGCTCACATCAGGGGACAGCAGACAAAATATGTGTCCCACCACGACACCGAACGGAATCTGGGCGTCCACGATGCGACAATTTACCGGGAACGCAGCCGTCAGTCCACATAATCTGTCAGTGGATAACGCCTAACGGTGGTCAGCTTTAATTGTGACACGGCTACCGCCGATGGTTTTAATGAGCCACTCCTCCAAAAGCGTGAGAGCGGAGCGTAATCCTCGAGTCAAGAGCTCGAGGACAGTAGTACGTTCACTCCGACCACACAAAAATGTATCAACACAAAAATACCGAGACACCAAAACAAGCATCAGCGCCGGTGCGGCACGATTCTGACGCTGAAAGGCGGATCTCACGGGTAGAAAGCAGTAGCGCAACACAGTCTGACGAGAAGGAACACTCCTTCCGGCATGACCTTTCCCAGCGCCGCCACCTCCCTCCTAACACAGTCACCGCCATCACAACCTGCGTCACTACCGGCTCCCACCTCCCGGAGTGACCTCTCCCAGCAGGTCGGCCTCCGGCAGCGGGCGCCGCCCTCCCCGGGAGCCGTTACCGCCGCCACAATAGCTCACGGCTCGACCCGGCTGGGTTGATAGTGAACGTCCAGCGCCTTCACACCGGGACTTACCGGACGGGGCAGCCCTGACCTGGGAAAGTGACCAGCGCCGACCTGGCAATAGTGAACACAGCCGGGAGTATGACCAAGCTTCCAGCGCTGACCTGGGAGCGGTGACCAGCAAAGCTCGCCGGCTGAGTGACGAAAGCGAGACGAAATCGCAGCCCAGCCACCCGCGATCGGGTCACAGCGGCTCATGTCACCAAGACGGCGACCGGGCGGGGGGTCCGATGTCGGTCCGCTGTCACCGCAGTGTCACCCCAGTGTCACCGCAGTGTCAGCCCAGTGTCAGTCCGTCTTAGTTCCGCACTGTCTCAGCCCAGCCCAGCCCAGCCCAGCGGTGTCTCAGCCAGACTCCCCGCCGAGCGGCACAGTACCACGCGACGCCGCCGGAGACGGCCGAGCGCCGCCAAAAGACGACCGAACAGGGCCGACCGGCATTGTTTGCACGCGCTCCATCAGCGCCGACCGGCCAGCGAAAGTCTAATTGGGGCGCAACAAACTGGGTCCGCCCCGGCCCGGCCCGCCCCCCGCACCGCACAGCGTCGAGCCGCCGCAGCCAGAGAGCAAACACCGCTTCTGGGGCAGGTCAACGTGCCGGGGAGATACGGCGGCAGCACTGCGGTGTGCGAGGGACCGCCGACAACGGCTCCCTGTGCACGTCGCTGGTGGTGGCGGTTGTGCGTGGGGGGGGGGGTCTGGAGAGGGTGTCTGGGAGGGGGGGTCAGGAGTCACGGCAGGTGGGGTCGGGAGGGAGGTCTGGGAGGGGGTCAGGAGTCCGGCGGTGGAGGTCTTGCGGAGGGGGGGGAGGTCATGAGCCGGCGGGGTGCGATGCAGATAGACATGAGCGAGCTCTGGTTTCAAATGGTTCTGATGGAGCGGATGGTGAGCAATTGGCCGCGTCCTGGACCGTACATACATACAAATTTGATGTAAGGCATCACAAGTACGCCGTCCGATGTAACCCAGCATTAGAACCACCTAGAGAACTACTCGTATTTGCTCGATACTGTACAGTGGATCGACATATCCTACACGAATCGGCACACTATGAGAGAGAGAGAGAGAGAGAGAGAGAGAGAGAGAGAGAGAAAAAACAAAACGGAACAGTAACAGCATCGACGGTAATCCAGAAACAAAAAACGGAATCAGGTTTCGGTAAAAAATTGAAGGTAGGCAGCAAACATACTGCCAAGAAGCACAGAACAAACCCGACATTGGAATTTTAAGCATTTTTTTTGATTTTGGGGTCCAAACGATTTTCCTCTATATTTTTTTTCGGGAATTTATTCTCTTTTTACCTGATCTTACCAATATGGTGGTTACAACTTACAATACAATGTAATTTGTATTACAAACATTTAACATTTATTACAAATAAGTATTTCTTTTTTATTTACAAGCGAAATATTTTTTAAATACAAAAATATTTGCCTAACAAAAACATTTAACTCTCCATACATGGATTTGTACACTCTAGGACAGGGGTCGGCAACCTCCGCCCGCGTGGCCAGAATCGCGATGCCGGACCAGTTACCTGCCATACGGTCCGCCCGCAGGCCAATCCCGCACGGAACCGCTGACGTCCGAGCCTCGCGCTGGTATCAGGCACTACAAGTTGTATTCTCTGGCTCCCGCGATGCCTTCCAGAATCGCGAAAAATAGTCTTAAAAACAAAAAAAATGTGTCTATTCTGGATGTATTTTTCATATCTCACTTTCTCGCCGCTGTGACCACATTTAATATCTTCGGAAACAAGATACGTTTTGGGGGCACAACTGGTCGGCTATGAAGTTGAGACCAATCATCATTCTATTTTTAAGATGGATTTTGACTGCCATGTGCGCATAGTCTGTCTAACAAAGATATACATATTCCACCATGCTAATCAGGTATCGAGCCAAACATCTCAGCTTGTTGAAGTAGACAACTTTATGAAATGCACTATCATTACGCTGTCATATTTCCCAAATGTGACACGTCATTGCCGTCAATTGTATCAATTTATCCCCCAGGCCCGGCACGCCGACTGCTTCCAGATCTCTCATCCGGCCCGCGCCCTAAAAAGGTTGCCGACCCCTGCTCTAGGACCAAGTAATGAGTCGAAAAATACAACACAGAACAGAACTGATACTCATTGTGTCATGTTTTACATATTGCACTGCTGCCTAGATAGCAGACATGGGCCAATATTAATAAAGATGATGAATCCAGGATCCCTATGATCCAAGATTTAGGATCTTGTTGGATCCTGGATCCTGCAAGATCAAAGTGTCGTGGGATCCTGTGAATCTTGGATCATGGAAATTATTTTGTTGTTAAATCCTGTGAATCCTGGAGCCTGGAAAATCAGTTTGTCGTGGGATCTTGTGGATCTTGTTAAGCATATTTCACTTTTTGTGGTGCTAAAATAAAAGAATATACATATTCATGGTTTAAAACGCACACACTCAATGTCAATGGTGTAAGATTTCCATATGGTGATCAGACATTGCCAATATCCAAAAAATATCCGAGATCCAGGATCCCTAGGATATGATATTTGATATCTTGTTTGATCCAGGATCATGCAGGATGTTTTTGTCGTGGGATCCTGTGGATCTTGAATCATGTAAAACAAAAATCGCGGGATCCTATGGATCTTGGATGCTGAAGAAGAAAATCGTGGGATCCTGTGGATCCTGGAAAATAATTTTTTTGTGGGAACTTGTGGATCTTGGGTTTTACTTCTTTGCCTTGGCACATGTCTGCTAGATAGCATGAACAAAGGGGTCACATTGTCGAATCAGCACGCAGTGACGCACGTCATCACTATCTCAAAGTGGCTGTTGATTGGTGATGACATCGACGGCTTTTGACGGATTATCTGAGGCACATAGACACGATTTTATCGCAGGGAGAGAGTAGGCGAAGGGCAGACAAGCAGTGGAGAAATCAAATTTGTTACAACCCCACAGATTCATGTTTTTTCGGACTGGAAGGGGGGAGGGGGTCGGGTATAGTCTTGATGAATGATGATGCTGATACATGATGATGATCAGATTGAGGCTTAAGGGGGGCGCAACCGAGCAAAATCAGGTTTCTACGGTGTAAAATTTTGTTTCATCAAGAGGTGGGGGGAGGAGCATCGAGGGGCTCCAGCCAGCAAGAATTCAATTTTAAGTAGTTTAAATTTGGTTTCCTAGGGAGGGGGGAAAATCGGGTCTCAGCAGAAATCAATTTTATCTAGTGTAAATTTTGGTTATCCTCCGTGCTTAGCCCACCCCCCCCCTCGGGCTTTGTCCATTGTCCATTGTCCATGGACTATCTATAGAGGGCAGCTGGTCTTTGTTGGCCAAGTCTAACGCGGATAAGATAGCCACGGTCGCCCTGCTTTGAACTTGTGACAGATGAGTCAAGGAATACCTTTAATCGCTATCGTGTGTTCAAGAGCAACGATCAGCGACCGCGCGATATCGGTGACGTAGATCTGCGATTTAAAATTAAAGCCGGAGATGGATCGGCGGATCGCGGCTCGCAAACACATCGAATGATGGAGCACGTGTTCGGCACAGGCTAACCTCCCACGAGATACAGGCCTACAAAATGTCCACTAGCCATATCGCTGCTAACCATATCAATAGAGGAATGACTGATAACCCCTGGATAATGTATTCGACGAGGGAATCCGACGATCAATTTGATGGATCATTCTCGGCAGTATAGCCAGTAGCTTTCAGTATCACCACACGCATGTCTCAGTGCCCCGAATCTGTCATTTCGATGTACGTTGAACAGCTGATGGCAACTCGGAAACAAACATTAGTCTAACCACAGTCGACAGGAAGAAAATATGTCAACTAATGACAAATAGGCGCAGTTGTCATGAGTTTTTCCCAAACAAAGGTCATTACAACAGTATAAAGGCGCGTTTGATACGAACAAAACAAGAGTAAAACACAAGAAACAGAAACCAAGATTTTAGATAATAGAACGAGGTAGAACAACAAGTTTGTCGCAGCCGTCAAGGCTCGGGAACAAACACACAACACAAGACAGACTGCAACTCGAGCTGCTGCGCCAAACAGCGTGGGTGAACCCGCGACAAACAAGTCCCGAGATGAACGACATCATCGGACGGGCCCAAGGACAGACGTCACCCTCTGAAGGGGGCGAGCCAGAATCCTGCCGTCCCAGTCCCGAACGGCACATCACTCGGCAGCCGCTCCCCGCACCGGAAACACATCTGTTCCGCCGCTCTGTTCTGCTCAGAGGGCCACTGGGATCAACGGCCAACCCCACCCTCGAGGAGGAGAGAGGCCTGATCCCATCACGGCAGCTCTGATCCCATCACGCTCCGAAGGCACGACAATGCTAGGCACAGCACAGCACAGCACAGCACAGCACAGCACAGCACAGCACAGCACAGCACAGCACAGCACAGCACAGCACACTGCAAAGCACAGCTGTAACACAGCACAGCACAGCACAGCACAGCACAGCACAGCACAGCACAGCACGGCGCGGCCCAGCCCAGACCGGCCAGTGGGTACGCTTGCTCGCTAAGCATATGAAAGTCGCCCGGCCAAGAAACCGCACCCGGAATGGGCACGGTCACTGGTCAGCTTCCTCGTGTGTGGCCGACGTCCGGCGAGTCGCCAGGCGCGATTTATTTGCGAAAACGCGCCGCCCGGAACTGGGTGCTCGCCCGGAGACGGCTCGTCACGCGGTGCTCGTTCGAGGCGGACCGAGTCGACGGAAGTCAGGACATGCACGGAAGCTCCCCAGCAGCTGAGCTGAGCTGGGACAGCTGTGACGACAGCTGTGACGTCATCGTCAGCTATGAACCGCTCAGACTGCAGCAGTTTAAATACAATTACAATAGATCGAACGCGCTCCGCTCTTGCACCGCTGAACGGTGCACCAGCCGCCTACATTGCCCGACCTCTCGGTCGTGTTGAATAATACGCATCACGTCCGGCCGCCCCACACTGTGCCGGGCTCCACCGCACCGACAACACACAACAGAGCCGCAGCGCTCTACAGGCATTCTAACCGGCACAACAACACAACAATGACAAGCACGTCCAGCTACGCAACAATCACGGCACGTCCGCAGACAGCGGTACGTTCTGCCCACACGGAGCAGCGCGCTGCAGCGCCACAATCCCAGCACGTCCGCGGTACATCCTGTTCGGCTTTTCACACGACCGATCAGCTCATTCAACAACAGCCAGCTCCGAATGCACCCTGTGGACTTACTCAACGAGGCAGGCTTCACGGTGGATCCAGCCTGCTGCGATGCTTCGATAACCGAATCAGACTCAGCCGCACTGAATCACAGCTCAGCTCACACTGAAGCCCTGCTCACCGTCCCCTCCACGGGGCAGCCCAAGCAAGACTGCACTCCACCTCTGCTTTGAACCCTTCGCGCTGCGCTCCGGAACTAGCCTCAGCGCCGCTCCAAACCTCTGCGACTCAGAAATCAATCTGCGACTCCATCCACATCTTTCGTCACCGCCTTACAGCGGCGACAGCTGCATGAGAACCGGAGCTGCCGGCTGCGCGAGCTTCACAAGCTGATCGTCATTAGCATCGCAGGCCCGCCGCTCCTGTGTGGCCGCCAGCCAAGGTCGGAGCGGGCGGTGACGACACCTGCACTGGCGCCGACACGCGCCTCCGGCTGCACGCTGCTAACTATGCAGCTCGCTGATTCGGGCGACTCGGCGACTCGCGTGCGCCGTGCACGTCGCACCACCGCTGGAAATACCGTGGCGAGTGGTGGTCTCCAGGCATTGGAATGCTGACCACGGAGGGTTGGGTTGCATGCGCTTCACCAGCACCGGGAAAAAGTGTGGCAAAGTTCAGTAGCGGTGGGGAACGATGGTGGACCAGTTCCAGGGACTGGTCAGTAGCTGGTGCTGACACGCCTGCTCGCGGTCTGACACGTGGGAGTCAGAGTCGGAGTCAGAGTCAGAGTCAGACTGGAGAAGGGTTGCTGGTGCGTGCTGCGGAGGGCACATCGCTTTCCGTTGGACCAGGCCGAGCGCATAATTCACCAACCAACGCCATAACTCATCAGCCTACAGCTGTTCGGAACTAACACTGACCGAGCGACAGTCTGCAGCCTCAGCAGCCTTGAAGAACAAGAAGTCTCGGAGTCGCAGACCAGCAGCTGCTGGAACACAGTCCAGTCCGAATCAGTCTGTGCAAGGCTGGTCATAACACCAGCTGTCGCCCAGACAAAGCTGCGTAAAGAATCCAACCGAAACGATCGTGAGAGCGTCGATCCGAACCGAAACAATAGAGCTAACGGCACCACGGATGATATCCTGTCTGGACAGACGAGACCCGGTCCGCCTCCATAGCACAGCAGTGCTTACTACTTCTGTCGGAACTCAGGACTCGGGAGGTGTACGCGGTGTTCAATAGACGGCCAGTCACTTGTTTCCGAAATAATCAGAGTGACGAGAGACTCGCACTTCAACCAGTGAGGTTGCAGAATGGACCAAGCGGAGACCACTGTATTACAGCATCACAACCCAGCCGCAGTCCGAACCCTTCAAACAACCATCTCAGGCCAACGGTCCCGACACGCTCCAAAGACCTCCGAAGAGCTCACACCTCCCTCGTCACTTAGCCGCCGACAGCCGAGAGCGCCGCCCCGGTGCCATCAGAGAAGAGCCGGCGTCACCACCGCCACCGCAGATCACTGCCGCGGATTACCGCCTGTCCACGGCGGACAATGCCACACTGTGACACCTCAGAACCGCGGCCCGCCCGCACCCGCCATTCAGAGGGATCCAAGCTGTGGCTGCCCGTCAGGACGGGCCGACAGCGGATAGACGCCAGAGGGACGGGCGGACAGCGGGCGGCGTGACGGGCGGACAGCGCGGCGGCGGCCACTTCTGAGGCGGAGAACGCCGTCTGACTGATGATTGGACGCCATTATAGTCACAGAGGATAGTGGATACACCTGACGCCCAGAGACAGCCACAATGGACGGTGAGAGAGCGCTGTTTAAGTGGCGCCTTAGCTGGTATACTGCGGATGAGTGAGTGCGGACGCATGACAACGTGAGTCATGTTTCAAAAGCCTGTTCGACTGCGAGTCTGCGAAAAGTGACAAAGGTAACCGATGTAGATATATGCAGGAACCGGTGAAGGCACGGTCACGTGACCGCCAGATACGGGCGAAGGATTGGTCATGTAACCAGTAGATGCCGGCAGATAGCCGAGCACACGTGTCCAGCTCAGGTACCGTCGTAACTCCCACGCCGTGCCCATCCCGCGTCACCGTCTCAGATCGGAGCCGGCAGACCGCTCAGTGGCAGATGGTGACTGGGCGGGCCGCCCAGCCGGCTCTGACGCGACTCAGACGCGGTTTGACATGAGCCGCCGCCTCCCGGACATCGCCAACAATAGCCAAATTGGCGGGACGGCCGGCCCGTTACATGTGGGGCGCTCTCCCGGCTCAGAGGAGCGAGACGCCAGCACGGAAAGCTCTCTCGCTTGACGACAGGGGCGGCGGAGCGGCTGAGGCGAACGTCGATAAGTACCATAACTAAGCGATTACCCGATGATAAGTCTTATCATTCATAAATGAAGACAAGTAGAAGTTAAGACGATTTGAACATAATGAAACAATTACCGTAAACAGGAGATTGAAAAGCTCCTCCGGTTTTGAGAGTGTGTTCATTTTACAGTCCACTGGTTTCCTTCTACCAGGAATAAGATATACTGGAGCTAAAAATTGCATCATATTGTACCATAGAAACCGGAAAACGGTAGCCATGAGTAATGAATGTAATTCAGTTAGAGCTATTTGCCAATGGCACATAAACAGTTGTTCGCACTTCGCAGACAAACAAATTTGCAAACTCATGCTCAGCACGCATTTCCGCGTGCGTCGTTGCCAAATACCACGTGTCGACCTGAACCGCAGCGCACCAGCGCGTTAGACGAGGAAAGTGGAACGCCAGCCGAGCCCAGACGTTCTTATTTGTGCGTGCGCTCCGCATCTGTCTCGCTGTGACGAATCAATTCAAAGGCATCACACAGCCCACCGCCGCGCCGCCGATCAGAGCGAGCTCTAACCTCAATCGACAATAAAACGCCGACAAGCTCCAACACAAAGCAGACGTAACCTCGTGACCAGTGACGAATACGACCTCCGCGCAGATGGCGCTCCTAACATCGTCGCCGGGGCGCCACGCACTGTCGCCTTCGTAGCCGCAGACCGGCGCACGCTCTCTGCGTGTTCGTCGCTGTTCAGGGGGAACAGAATGTTTACGCGTGAGAACCCAGTCACCATGTGAAACGAGTCAGCCTGGGCTGGACGCAACTGGTCGCAGCTAGACGCAGAACTTACACCGCACACTTGACGAGTGACAGCGCGTTTGGCAACCGGCGGCGGCCGTTTGGCAACTCGTCGGCGTCAGACCGTGAGATGACTTTTCAGAGTCGATTGTCATTCCGCCAGACTATTCATTCCGGCGCACGGACGGCTAATTGTCCCGCCCGAGTCGGACGTCTCTTGTTAAGCGACGCTTTCAAAACAGGCGGTATGCCTACTAATGAGGACGGTTGCCGATTTTCGAGGTGGATCGGGGTCTCACTAGGACTCGCTGAAGACTGCACTCTTGTTTTTCCACAGTCACTGGGGTCGCTGATCGTTCAGACGGCTAGTTTGAGCCACGCAGCCTCCTGCACTACCCACGGTAGGGAGAATACCCACTCTGCGCCATCAGGTAGTCGTATCACGTCAAATTAGCCAGCCTCGGTTGGAGAAACGGGCCGTGGTCGTATCAGCCACCACGGAGACGGCCGAATTCCCTTCCGAGCCGCTTTTTTAGATACACAGTAGAGCCCGGTGGCCAGCCTGCAGGTACCAGGGAAACCGCTTCTGCCACCGCCGCGCAGCCACGCCGACCCAAACCGGACCGCTGCGCCACGACCGCCTGACGCCACATCCTGACTACGACTTAGATACGGCGGTAAGTGACAGCGACCTCGTCCGGGATCGGATTACGATCGTCGGCGTATGCATGACACGGCTGTAATCCCTGCTTCCAGACAGGCGATAGGCCCAAATCGTCCGCCATCGCGCGCGAGCCGGCGCAGGTGACACGCCTTCGGATAGGATGGCCGTGGCCACCGCATACCAAATGCGACGTCCGGTCCATGGGACGGACTGACTTCCAACAGGCTCAAAAACGACGCCCGGCACAGCATGCCTGACATGCCGGTCCGATACTCGACAGTCAGTATGTCTCGACAGTTAAATGTCCTGGCACTGAACCGGCTGTCATACGGCACAGTACCCGCATCCGATGCCACGTCATCCGTGCTAGCCGCAACGGGACTAACGCAATCCCGGACAGACATACCCGTATGTCAGAGCCGGGAGTGCTGACAGCGGTGAATTGTACGCCGTGAATAGAGCGCTGAAGTCAGTGTTTTGACCCGTCACATCGCCGGAAACGGAAGATGGACAGATCTGGATCAGGTGGTGGAGATATTCAGGCCGACGAGCGGCGGCCCACAAGCCGACAATGGTGGGGCATCGCCCTCCCGCACCCCAGCCTGAAACGCAACAGCTGAAACGGCACACCTATCCTGCGATCTGCCGCCGCCGAGCCGCCGGGCGCCGAACGTTGTCGCAGCTGGGGCCAGATTCATAAAATATAATTGAATTATTAATGGATATTTAAATTGAATGACACCCTGAGTCTGTATGACATCATGACATGACATGACATATGACATATGACATCAGAAGATAGAACTCTTCAAGAGTTCATAGGAGTCGTTAGCTGAGAGGCTCAATCACTAAGTTCTCTAATTCAACAGCGGAAGCTAAAATTTTCATAATATCTTCTACCCAGCTTTATAAGACAGCTAACAGCCCCTGTACGGTAGCAGCCCCAGCACGAACCGCACCGCACCGTGAACACTTATATGTCCGTTACGCTCCGTCGACATCGACGCGACACCGTGCCACCTCCGCTCACCGTCATCTCCCCCGCGCCGGCACGCCGTGTTTATCTAGAGACCCAGCGGAGCTATCAGCCGCAACCGGCGAGCAGCGACCCCCGAGCTGTTTTGATAAGACGCCCCGGGGTGCACTCAGCCGGCTCAGAATAGAGCCAGTCAACACGGCGACACGTGGAGGGGAAAGAAAAAATGGCGAAAACTTGCAGCAATTCGCAGGTAAATTTTGATTCATGCTAAAAAATCAAGCAGTTCGTTTCAAATGTTTTCGCAGTATGCCAGTTTCATAAAATTTATTTTGTATTTGTACAAGTTTTCTACAGCATGCACTGACTTAATAAATAGCCACATGCCTTATTTTTCGACCCTGTTGACCTCTTGCTGCCGGCCGGGACGCGTCCCGATTCTCCCACACCTCACCGGCCCACAATAATGTCTGTCTGTCCAATGACGTATGATGACGTATGATGACGTATCGGCGACAATTGGCAGCTAATTCCGTCCGTAGAGCGGAGTATATTCACAGGCCGCCGGCGATGGGGAACAGGGTATCGAAAACGAGCCGATAGCGGAACAGGAATAGATACACGAAGTCTAAGTGGAGGGCAGACAGAAGAGTGGTGTTGATACTGATATTTGGTGCCGGCCAACACAAGGCTACGAGCATATACAAGCGAATTAAATCAAATCGGCTTCGATGGGAGCATGCCAGCCAGCAAACCAGCACGTTCCATGCTGGCCAAGCAGCCTATACAAACTGGATTGATAGCCAGCTGGCTACCTAGCAAATTCACTAAACATCTCGCCAGCCAGGACAATCTCCGCCGGCCTGCCAACTCACCTCGTTCGGTGTCCATCTCGTCGTCCGTTGACCGGTATCCGTCGTATCGATATCTGCTCCAGCGCAGCTCGCTGTACCTCCGCTTCTCCCGCTGCGTGTGCTGCGCGTGAGTCCTGCGTCTGCGGCAGGCCCGCTCCGAGACCGACTTCCGGCGCGCACCCTGCCCCACTCCAGCACCCACGACCCCCGCGACACCGGTCAGCAGCAGCGAGCACTCGCAGTCACTCTCGTGCACACTGCTCCACGCTGAGGATGATGAGGTCGAGCCGTCAGAGCGCGCCGGAGGACTGTCCTCCTCCTCCTCCTCCTGAGGCGGCGAGGACGGCAGGGAGCGCGGGCTCGGCTGCACGTCCCACGAGTAGGCCGAGCTGAGACTGGCGTCTGCCGGCGGAAGTGGAGGAAGTGGCGGGACGCTGCATCCGGTGGCGGGTGTTTCGCGACCGTCACTGTGATAGTCGGATGTGAGGCTCAGAGGCCACGGAGGGGGGCTGCAGTCACCCCACACAGACCTGCGGTACACAGAGGGGGGGGGCGTCAGTTGGTGGCGGTATGACAACGAATAGCATCGACAGAAACATGTCAGTGGTGCTGTCACACCGAAAGACATTCAGGAAGAGGTCCAAACAAGTAGACGGAAGCATCAATACTGCCTTGTGATGATATCTGACGTTGAACAGTGAACAGTAACCATACGGAGCCATGAAGTTATGCGAGAGGACATACATTTGTCTAGTGTAAGAGTAGTAGGTACTATTCGGAATCGGAGCTGACCCCGGGATGGCCTGCAAACGAGCGCGAGCGTCAGGTAACAAATGTAGCTGTAATCTGGATTAATTAGCTCATCGCCTAGCACGCCACATAAGGCCGCTCAGGAGACCTACGCAAGCTCCGACACTGCCGTACGCAGTGTGATGGTGGACTAACAAGTAACCTCCAGCGCTGGCACATCCGCCGCCACAGCGACGCAATCAGCAGCTTCATTAGATTCCTGGCCGGCTAAGTGCCGGTGAAATGGCCCCGGTCCACGCGGCGCCCCCGGCCGCGCGTCCCAAATTGTTGTTGTCACGACGGAGCTCAATTATCGGGTCAGACGGGAAATGATCGGAGCTGACCCCGGGAGGCGACTCCATCAGGACGCTGTCAGAGTTCGGTGGCGCAGGTGAGGGCTCGGACCTGCAGTTGTAATCATGTGGAGGAGACGAGATCTCGCGCTGGCTTATCAGGGTGCGCCAGAATTGCCTACGTGCGTTGACAAAACGTCGCAGTTATGGTGATACTGACAGGCTACGTGTCGTGGGGTTGGTTTTCACCGCGAAGAAGACGGTGACAACCGGCGGCCAGGGGCGACATCCCATCTTCTCAATCGAGCGGTGTAATAGCGTACCAGTGAGACTCGCAGATCAGCGACCTACCATCACAAAACCCGTCCAAAATGACGGGACGGGATCACAAGGGCTCGGTCTCAACCGACTCGCTAAAAGGTAGCATCTCAGCGATAGAAGGGTGACTGCTGTGATCTCCAGAGCTTTGTATCAGTTCAACGGTCCGTGGTGACACAATGACACATTCTGATACGGCTCAGCCGGAAATAGACGCCGCCGCCGCCACCGCCGCCGCCGCCGCCACCGCCGCCGCCGCCGCCCCCGCCGCTGCCAAGCTGGGCCGCCCGGCGTCCGCCGATAAGATAGCCATGATGACACAATGATGCAGGGAGGGAGGTTATCAGCACGCCAGTGAGTCACGGGCCGTACCATGGGCACGCTACACGCTACACGCTCCACCTCGCCACACCAAGCCACACAGTGACGGCCGAAGCCACGGTTTACTTAGATAGTTTACTTTGAGATATGTCAGTCACTGTCAGCGGCTTCAGATAGTGAGTCTTTAAACCGATTCGTGAATTTTCCTGTTGGAGTCGATATTCATGTTTTCTGTCTAAAGTAGTAAAAAATTCGAAAGAAGATAATGGCGGCTATCTGCTTTATGACCGTTTTTCAGAATGTTTGTTGTGTCGAATTTGAGCTAACTGCTCGGCTGAAATGGTTTTCCTGTCATATGTTTGACAAATCAGTAGTACCTGGACCTGGACCACTCATGACCTTCAGGCTATCGCTCTGAAGGTCATGAGTGTCTGCCAGGGATTAGAGGCCGATATAAAGACGAGAATGGCTTTCCCAATAATCGATTAGCAGATCCTCCCTGGACCCTGATAGCTGTCCACTTCAAGCTCAGCCAAAACACCGAGCGTCTCGAAGCACCACCAAAGTACAACAAAGCCTTTCACAGTCCACTGTCACTGTCAATCCTTATGTCCCCACGATAGTTGATAAGACAGGTACTAGAGTTGCAGAATTCAAGTCCCAGCGTCCCAGCGCTGGGACTAGGACTGGTCACGGCCGTGACTGAAGCTGTGACTGGCCAGGCCAGCACCAGGGCTAGCACTGCAGCGCCGTGACTAAAGCTGTGACTTGCCAGCTCATTCCGTAGCCGTGACTAGGCGGTGTCCAAATATTTCGAATTGTCTGCACCTCTAACATGCACCTACTGCGCAGTAAATACAAAAAGGTGTGGTGCAATGATAACAGAACACTAGGCCGCTTTAGCCAGCAAGGAAACGTCTAGCCTTTGAAAACAATGGAATGCACAACACCGTACTTTCACTGAACCCTCAGCTAATCCAATAAGAAACAATGACTACTTACACAGCGTGGAGGATAATTTGTCCGAGATTGCATCACAGCCACGCTGTATCCGTCCTATTACAATGATTCGGATCGAACACATAGCATACAATACTTCCACATCGCTATGGCCGACTGCCACGGACTACATACACCTGTCGAATTGACTGCGAAATATGCACGTGAACGTCCAGCGCATTACCTCCCACGCCCTCCCGCACACCTCCCCACCCCTGAGCGTCTAATGAACAGCGCCTGCGATTGGGGCGGACCGGGCGGGCTGGGATGATCAGTGAACGCCTCGCAGCCCCTCTGCGGTTCTCACGACACGCGTCACGCTCCATTGTCCGTCACGGCGGCGGCGCGCATAAAAAGCGTGACGCGATGTGACGTGACGAACCGCTAACTAGCCAGCGCAGTGATACTATCGGCCCGCGCTCCGAACGCCCGCGCCGCATGAGAAACGAAATCCCACCAGCCGCTAGAGCTCAGAACAAAGGCCAGCGCGGTCGACTTATCTCTGTCTGGGGTCAGACCGAGAGAGAGACTGCCCACGTGGAAAAATGCCACGGGACGCCGCTCGCTCCGGGGAAGAACACGATCATCGGTAGGCGTGACTAGGCGGACGCGATCTCGTCTATGCCACCAGCCAGACAGCTGATCGGAGCGTAAAATGGAGAAACTGCACCGCGCTGGCAGGCGATGAAACGCCCCGATCTGGCCGACCGGGTCGTTTACGAGCCCCGACAGCCGCCGAGTGTTGACCCGCGTGACCCGACCCGAGATGCGGGATGGGCTGTGAAGGTTTGATCGCGTTCAGAGCGCGAGGCAGTGACTCACCGGCCGCACGGCGGACACGACCATTCCGCGCAGCAGAGGGCTCTGCAGACATCGCCGGCGCTCTCCAGCACGACGCTACGTCAGGAGCATCACGCGGGCGACCCCTAGCTGGCAGTGCCACACAGGCCCCATCACTCTACCTGCCATGGTCCCGGGCGCAGCTCCGCTCGCACAGCACAGCTCAGCACATCTCAGAGCTCCCACAGCACAACTCCGCTCAGCACAGCACAGCACAGCACCTCACCGGGCCGGACGCGGCGGCCGGCGCGACTGGCAGGTCCGGCTCTGCTCACCACAGCGCGCTGTGCACCGCGTGTGCAGCGCTGCATGCGGCCTCAGAACCTGTTCCAAGCTCTCACGACCCCGCCAGCGGCGCCGGAACGCCGCCACGCCGCCAGGAATGCCCGCCGCGCCACCGGCCGACTCCGCGCTCCGACCGCTCCGTCCGGCAGGCCTACCCGCCGGTCCTGGCCGCGTCACGAGGCCCCATAGTCGGACCGCGCTGCACCGCGAGCGGCAGCAGCCGTGTCACAGCCGCGTCACAGCCGCGTCATGCATGGGGCACTCACGGTACAGAGGATATAGCCGTATCACGAGGGGAGCCACGACCTGTAGCTGCGAGCGGCAGACGGGGCAGCATCATCCTCGCCGCATCATACATCCTCAGGGGCCTACGCGGCAGGAACATGGGGCGGACAACAGAACGCTCAGCGGATTTGGAGCTATGAATGACGCGGACTCGGGATCCGAATTACGCACGGTGATACCAAACGCTACACCTGTGTTTGTGAGCAGTCAAGCGTAAATACTTCAGAGGATTAGTTACGGCTTCATTTACCGAATCCCACCGGGATCAGAGTTGTTACTCGGTGCCCCTGCCACGGGTTCATGCCCTCTGCCGCTGATGAATACACTTGCGGTCCACTGATACATCGTGTGATTCCACCAGTGGACAAGCACGATGGAAACCGAAAGTTTTCCTGGAGCAAAATAGACTCAGGAAACCAGCTCAAGTTTGTATAGCCGAGTCCTTGATTAATAAGCCCGATATAGACAGATAGCAGGAGATATAACGATGGACTTCATCCCATCGAGGACGCTTCAAGCATTGCAAAGTTCAAGAACTCGTACTGGATTCAAACTCGAGATCATGGAACGAGACGAGTCACTCACTGGCTGTACAATCATGCAGCGCACACAGACGGCTGTCTGTCTGTCAGAGTCAGTCTGTCTGTCAGACACAGACACTGTCTGCAGCCAAGCAGGACGTAAGAAGTAAGAACGAGCGGGCGTCAGGCTGACAACTCTGAGTAGTTACTCCCTACAGGTCCTAACCGTCAGCTGGGCATCAGTTAGGGCAGTCGGACACCACATCTGGGTCAAACTGCTCCAGAATAGTCCCTCCTCTCTTATATCCACCAGAAGCCAGCCAGCATCATAACTCCTTCCGGCATCATACCTCCGAGGGCTTCATTACGCCAAATGAGCGTCTTCACGGCCCTGCCCGGGGGCGTCACTCTCCGACCCATCCGTCACCGTCCATCATACACCCTCAGGGGCGGCAGCCGGCACGCGGTGCGAGCCACACGCGCAGTCCCTCCGTCCAACCAGACGCATACATCTGAGCCAAACACTGTCTCTCTGGCCGGACTAACCGCATACCCAGACACACACACACACACACACACACACACACACACACACACATCCGAGCCACACACCAGGTCTCTCCACCAGAGCTACCCGCCGGCCTAACCACCAGACCCACTTGCCGCCCAGCTGTCTGTCCAGCCGTCTGTCCGGCCGCCAGTCTGTGCGTCTGTCCGGCCGTTTATGCAGGCATCTGGAGCGAGCGTGCCCCGCCTACAGACCAAGTGAGCTCAAACAACCGCCCGGTGCGACCCCGCCGGCGAGGAGCGACGGTAAACCACCGCCGGCCGACCCCAGTGACCCACTACTGTCCGGAGCTACTCAGTGGTGCTCCATCACAGCAGCGGCAGCAGCAGCGGCGGCGGCGGCGGCGGCGGCGGCGGCGGCGGCGGCGGCGGCAGCGGCAGCGGCAGCGGCAGCGGCGGCAGGCAGGCGGCAGCGGCAAGCGGCAGCGCACGAGCGGCGGCGGCAAGCGGCAGGCAGCGCAGCGGCAGCGGCGGCGGCGCGGCGAGGGGCCGCGGAGGGACCGGAGGCAGCTGTTTAGGGTAGGGCAGGAGCGAGTTCGCTTCCGGCTAACGCCTTCAGGAAGACGGCGAGGAATGCAGCTGTGGACTAACGTGACGTAACTGACAACGTGACTGGCGGAGGTCAGTGAGCTTCAGTGACTCAGCTGGCCAGTACCTATGCCAAAATCAACTCGGTAAACCGCGAAGCATCTCTATATAAGTATCCCTGGGCAGGTGAAATCCCAACATCCCTGGCTAAGTAACGCCGATCCTGTAACGCGAGGAGACTCACCACCGTGGGGCCCGCCGTCGGGTCAGCACGTCATCTGAGCGACCGGAGGCAGCTGCTTAGCGCCAACGGGAGCCGAGTTCGCTTCCGGCTAACGCCTTCACGAAGACAGACAGACACAGCACCCCGGCCCATCAGCGTCCATTAGCCGGCGTCAGCTGAGTGACGACCATGACAGCAGCAGGTCCATTAGCTCGTGTCGGACACCCCGGTCCCCTCCGAGTGGTGCCGCGTTATCCCATTAACACGGGGTCAGCTCGGTGAGCCGCCTCTCCGCCTCTCCCCCGCTCTGCCGCTCCCGCCGCCGCTGCTGCTGACGTCGCCTGAGGCGCTCAGAGCAAATCCCGTCCGAACTGACGGTAAACACGTCTGAGTCCCGCTCCAGCTCCCTTCCAGGGATCAGCGGCGGTGTCACACGGCGCCGGCGACATAGTAGAGCGGGTCAATGGGGCCAGTCAACGGGGCCAGTCAATGGGCCAGTCAATGGGGTCAGTCAATGGGGCGGGTCAATGGGGCCAGTCAATGGGGCCAGTCAATGGGGCCGGTCAATGGGGCGGGTCAATGGGGCCAGTCAATGGGGCCAGTCAATGGGGCCAGTCAATGGGGCGGGTCAATGGGGCCGGTCAATGGGGCCAGTCGATGGGGCCAGTCAATGGGGCCAGTCAATGGCGGCGGTATCCTGCCGGGAGCTCCGGCTCCGACGAGCCCGTGACGCAAACGACGCCCGCCCGTCTCCGAGGCAGGCAGGCGCACAATACAGAGTGTTTGTCGCGTGACGCGCCCGGCAGCAGCGGCCGTCTCCGAAAGAGCTTCAGGTTTCGCTGTCGGCGGCGGTGACCCCGCCCCCGTGATGACCCCGCCCCGTGGTGACCCAGAGGTGACCCGCGCCTATGGGTCATAGAGCGGGTCAGGATCTGTGGACTTCGTTTATGAAACCTCCTGTACTGCGTCAGATGTCTCCTGAAGGTAGCAGCGAGACGATCGCTCACTATCTTAGCTCAGATGGTGGCCAGATCTGAGATCACAGAGACAAGGCAGATCGGAAGTCCAACAGAAATGAGAGTGGCTGTTGAGGCAGAAGCACATAAGATGCGATCTCGTCAGACGACAGGAGTGAGGTCGTGAGGTGGTGGCGGCGCCCCACTGACCATTGGCCTTCAGATAACCAATTAACAGGCCTCGCTGTTCATTCGAACAGCAGTGGGATTGTAAATCGGTTCCGGTCCTCATCCGAGACGAGGAGGCAGCTGCCGCTAGTGCCGACCCGCCGCGGGCCGCCCTCCGTACCAAACTGGTGATTGAGGCGTGGCCCTGTGACGATCCTTAATCGCCATACGCCCATACGATAGTTGCCGGTTGGCAGCTGCTGACTCACTGGAGGTGAGGCTCTTTATATACAGCGGCTGGGCGCGGCGCGGCATTATTGCATGTTGATAATTAGACACTAGCTAAGTCTCATAAGGCCGTGTAAACGTCTCATGGACACGCCTCGCATAGCCGTGTCTTCCGTTGTCATCTGAGGCTCAACCAAGGGACCATTTCCCACCCACCCACCCCCTGCACACCACACCAGACCTTCCATCTCTACCCTGACCTTCCATCTCTACCACGAAATGAAACATCCCTCCAGTCATCTTTAGTTCCGCCTCCCCACACCCCAGACTGCATGACCTCTCCCCGCCGCCGTCAGGCGCGCAAAACTGTTCCATGGCTACTCACCTACCATGCGCGATTGCTATGCAACGGACGTCTGTTCGGCGGCCCGGCGGCACCGTCATGCGAACCTGGCGCACCATCTGCGCGCGGGCGGCCGGCGGCGGACCGGCGAGTGGCGACGGTGATATGAGAGGCCCCGGCGGCAAACGGTGCGCCAGATCGGCAGCGCCAGCGCCAGTCTCAATGGCCGCTTTCAAGGGCGGCCCGCCAGTCAGTGGTCGCCGTAAAAACGAAAGCGGTCCGACGGGCGGCGGCGGGGGCGGCGGGCGGCGGCGGCGGGGGCGGCAGCGGCGGCGGTACAGTACGGCCTCAACCCGGCCACCACCGTACGGCTGGAGGATCCGAGCATGACTGACGTAACAGACCGGCAATACCGGGCGTAAGATCTCGTTTGTATGAGGCAGCTGATGCGTCGGAGAGGGCAAAACGAAGGTGGAAGACGTCCGGGCTCTGAGGTCTGACGGGCGGATCCGCCTGGGATGTTGTGTCCCTGAGGAGGGTTCAGACGGGCTGTATAAAAATATCCAGTTACCGCCGAACATCATCTCTGACGGCGCCGGGCAGTAGCGCTGGGCGGCGTGTCCCTTCGCGACGGACACCTCCGACGAACACGCCCACCGACAGCGCCGAGCGACCTCGAAGAGAGCCGACAGAGCCGCGGATAACCGAGACGGCCCAATGACACGAACGTGCCGGAGACCTGAGGCTGACAGCGGGACTGACGAGTCGTCACGTTTAGCGACACTGAGCCGACGCCGAGGTCGCAGGACTCGGGGAGTCCGTCTGAGGTGGACTCGGGGAGTCCGTCTGAGGCAGTCTCCGGCCGCGAGTTGTGCCTCAGGAGCATGGGAGGGTCGGCTATCAGCAGCGGGGTCAGTGTTGAAGAGGCAGCCTGCCCGCCGCGGCAGCCGTTTGGCGAGGCGGAGAGCAGGAGACACAAACTGGCCAAAGAGCGGCGACACACGCAGAGCCGGAACAACGGGGACACAGCGAGGTACGCGGTGAGAAACAGGGCCCGCCGCCGAGCTCAGCCGGAAAAGGGGTTTATTGGCGCGCGCGACACGGGACGGTCATTCTTTGGCCTGGATGTGCTTCACACGTGAGCCCGCACGTGAGAAGTAGTGGCCAGATGGCACTTGGTGTCAGGAAAACGGAAGGAAAGGTACTTCGTGAAGTTTTTATTTCAACAACGGACGATAATTACAAGGGTCCTCACTTAAGATAAGTTGTTAAAACAAAGGAGATTTTACTCATGCTCTACGCACAAAAAAACACGGCTTTACGGGTGTTACGACATTTTATCTTTCCTTCCGCTCTTCACTTCGAATGCGTGTTGTCCTCGTTATCGGACCTTACTTTAACAAGCGAGACGTCCACGGATGTCACCCACCGAGTATCTACCTTTTGAAGTGTATTCAGTTCAACGATGGCCGTTATAGCAACCTGTCCACGTTACCAACAGAAGCTCGTTGGTTCAGTGACGTCACTCACGACAGAGCCCTGACATCAGACGTCCGAGGCTGTAAGAGCAGTACCCCACGCCCCATGGTGTTAGCAACCAGCACTAGCGAAATCGTACGCGGCTTCCGCGACGGCTCGACTGAAAACAGACCTGTCAGTCATCCATCCAGCAAACTGAATCTCTGATGAGCTGAGGTGATTGACGGCTGGGGTCAGCAAGACCGTCAACTAGACGTGGACTCATCAGAACACCTGGGGTGCGAGAGCCTTGGTCGATAACAAACTAGGTCTGTCGGACTGTAGAACATGTTTGTGTAACATGTGCGAGTTGAGCTACATTACAAAATGCATCGAAACATGAGAGGTGACCGAGGAGTCATAATAAAACATGGAGACAGACCAACAACTACATAGTATGTCTGGAGTCTGTGTTCTACACACACTGTGCAGTTAATGAGCTAAGGACAACTCGTAATAAATCCTCTTAGAACACAGCCACACAGACAGCATGTCCATTAACCCTATTCCTGGAGGGATGAAAAGTATACGAATCTGTCGGGGGGGGGGCTTATTCGGCACCTTCAGATCTCCAGCTCCATAAGAGGATTTATTACGGGAGTGAGTCTCGGCGACTCGAGACCAATAAAAAAAACATGGAAACTTGGTGTGATACGGTCGACAATGAACTATATTTTATCAAAATTTTGTTGACCTTGGGTCAATTATCTTCAGGTCAAATGAACGTCATAATTTTTTTTCTTCAAAAAGAAGTTTTCAAAACTTGCGCATTTATCGTCGGAAACTATGGCAGCTAGAAGGAATCCAAGATCATGTAAAGCGTTTTAATTGTCTTTCACGTAAGGCATCAGAAATGATCAGGTATGGGTTTTGGAACTGTAGAGGTCAACAAATGTTAAAAAACTGTTTTTCAGCAAATGTTTGTTCGTTAATAACTTTTTATCTAAAGTATATACAGCACTAATTTTAGTAACATCGTGTTTCACTTGTCATTGCGGTTCGAGTCATATCAACTTCATCAAATCGAAAATTTGACCCCGGGTCAAGGTCAAGGTCAAGGTGACGTAAGTTGGTCAAAATGCATATCGAAAGACGCGTATTGAGAGACAATCATTTGAGCCCATTTGTGAGTCTTATCTCTTGTCACGAGTTTTATTGATAAAAACGTGCTGGTGACCTTGAATGACTTTAAAAGTATGACTAAAAAAATTCATCCTTTTTCTCAAGAAGGGCCTAAGATGACATGATACTGAAAATAATTGGATTGAATGCAATTATTAAACCCTGTTTTTCATTTTTCACCATATGTTATATTGGGAAGTTAAGCATTTACCTGACATCAGGTCATCAAATATTTAGATATACCTGAACTTTAACCATATTATTTGGCATGATTTCTCTCACATACAATAGGTTTTTTTTGAAACGTCTTGAAAATAAAAATTCCATCATTTTGTAAAAAAAAAGTTAAACAAAAAATGGGATTTTCAAAGTTCAAAATTTTGACATTTCGAGTAGTAATCTGAAAGAAACAATCAATTCTCTACGATTCTGTTTTTGCTAACACTTCTCTAAAAAACACCCAACTTCCTGAGTGCTTAAACCATGCAAATATTTTGTGTCAAAACGGCCCGAACCGCCTCCCCTAAAAACTGTCCTGGACCCCTCCTCAAATTCAAATTTGGAAAAAAGTACACGATTCGATGCGCAATGAAATGTTATGAAAGCAGCAAGTTTTGAAGATTCTGAGTTAGTTATGAATGGACCCGTAGCGAAAAACCTTAAGGGGGGGGGCCGGATTCGCCCCCCCCGACAGTAAATGGGCTAAAGCCAAACACATACAGAACACAATTCCAACGCCACTACTCACTAACTCTGTAACGTGATCTTTCTGAGCAGGAAAAGCGAATAAGGTAGCAGCGCTCCACGGTAAAATACAATCCGTAACTCGTCCGACGCAGGTGACGACCCGGTCTGTTACGCAGCTCCAGTGACGGCGCGTGACGGCGCGACGATCCGCCAGCTGGATGGCCGGTGTCCACGTGACACCGGCACGGCCGCTGCGGGGCCGTCACGTGACATTGGCTGGATACCGACACGGCTATCGGTGTCACGTGATACCGAGCCTGGATTCGTGAGCACAAGTGTTCACGTCGGTAAAAATGCCCGACGGCACCCGCCGGACCACATCGGACCACAGCGAGACCACACCGGACCGCACGGGACCACACCGGACCGCACGGGACTACATCGGACCGACCACACCAGACAGCACAGACAGGGCAGTACAGACAGGGCAGCACAGACAGGGCCGCACAGACAGGGCCGCACAGACAAGGCAGCACAGACAGGGCAGCACGACAGGGCCGCCCAGACAGTAAGGTACAGTGACGACACGTTGGAATAAGAACGGACACAAAACACCTAGCCGGACTCGGAGGAGGCAGCGACAAAACATGCCGTGACTGACAGGGCAGGCAGTGACGATTGTAGGGTCCACCACCAGTGCCGGGTGGTCACCAGTCACAGGCGGCTGTATCCACAGCCAGTCTTCACACACTTCACTTCAGACTTCCTTCACTTATTCAGTCAATCACAGACTGACACATACAGTCACAGTCTTCAACGGCAGTGAGCGAGAAAGGGGTCATTCGCGGTCGATGCTACACTCGATAACCAGCGATGAGAGGCATGGAAACTTATTGGTTTCCGTCTGTTCTGTCGCGTCAAAAACTTGATCCACTGGTGAGCTACCAGTTTCTTTCGTGACAGTCGCTGGCCACGGTAAGTTAACATCACGGCACCGTGAACTTCATCGAAATCCAAACAGCTCAAAGTCGAAACATATGTAATCCCATCAACAGTAACAGCACAATGCCTGGCTATGTTGTAAGCAGGCAATACAAAATGTACGCAGCATTACATAGCCGGACGTTTCAGCTTAATGGACTGGTTGGGCGTCAGGTAAGACCAGCAATAGACTCCTAATGTGATAATGGGCGAGGGAGGTTGTCAGTTCTGCAACTGCACCTTTCTCGCCCCTCTCCATCAGGGGCGCCTCAGCCTCGTCACGCCGCCTCGTCTCAGGGTGGAGCTGAGACGAGACGACCTGGCCATTGTTGCGGTCTGCCGCACCGTGCGTGGGCTGCTCAGAATGCCAGGCGCGTGCCGGCGCGTGCAGGGTCTATGGACACCCCGCCCTCAGCACTGAGAGCTGCCGGCGGGGGTCCGCCCCGCCCGTCTCACCGGGCAGCCCCCCGCGGCGCTCTATCCCAGCCGCCTTGTAAGCCGTTCTCGGTCTGAGCGCTGCTGTCTTTCAGCTGAGCGAGACCGTCATTCAGCACCACAGTCGGGTCGTGACTCGTCACAGCAAACACAGCGCCGCTTGCGAGCGACACATCCGCCTGGGCGGGGCGGGGCTCCCCTGACCCCGATGGAGCTGCAGCAGGGCCGCCGTCGGACGCAGCTGCGAGCCACACCGAGCCAGCAGCGCCGCCGTGTCGCCGAGCACAATGACAAAGACCTTTTGTTCCCGGCACAGCAGCCGGAGCGACGCGCGGGGGCCGTGGCGTCCAAGTGTCCGGGACGCGGCGATCGACATCGCCGCACCGGCGGCACCTCATCGATCACCATGGTGACACACTCATGTGACTCTAGCAGCCGGGGCCGCCTCGACAGCCCCGCGGCCGTCACCGCGCCACAGACTGACCCACAAACCTGCAGTCTGCCGCCGAGTGGGAACACCGCAGCCGCGCGGCACCAGGGCCGCCGGGCCGCGATGCAGTGTCCGTGTTGGTAACACGCGCAAGGTACCCCGAGACAGCCCGCTTTCGCCGGCTAAACTCATCGTGGATATCGACTCCATGAGGCCACGAGACATCCCGAGGCTCACCAGGGAGTCAAAGCGAGCCGGCATCAGGCTACGGCGAAACACCTATCCCGGTAATTGTTTTCCATGCGTCATCAGTGGCGGCCGGCGGCGGAGGCCAAACCGTCAGCATGCTAACGACAGTCCGGTTACCATCAACAACAGACCAGCTGGGGCAGCTGGGGTCGCGGTTTAATCGCCGGCCCGCTAACGCAGGTAGGCGGACACTGGCCACGGCCAGAGACGATTCATCTCGGGCTATCAGGCGCCGAGAAAGTCGTGACCGGGGACCGGGGGTTATTCTTGGTCGGGAGATCCAAAGTCATCGGAAAAGTGGACGTCATCGTCCGAACACTACGTTACGGAGGAACCGGCAGCAGCTCTGGTCTGGTTCAACACATCACAGAGGTAAAACGTTGAATGACCATGGGTTATGGTAGATATATTTACAAGTCCGGAAAAGTAAAAACATAAGTATTTTAGCAGAGGACACACAAATAAGACAAATGCAAGACAGAAATTACCGACTAGAACAAGAACAACGATTGATTAAATTTATTGATTGAAAAATGAGTACTTCAACCCGAACTGCAGGTGCCCACCATCTCGGTAACAATGTCCATGTCCGCCGCTACTCGCCTCAGTCCGAGCCAGAGGCACACAGCAGCGTCCGCCTACGAGGAGGTATCGCCGCCGACGGTGACCGCCCAGTTCATCGACCGCGCCGTCCGCTCCCGCTGTGCCGTACAGGTCCCACCATGGGTCCGACAGCGGCGTCACATCTCACACACAGCACCCCGGCAGCCTATCGGTCCAGATCGCCGGGCTCCGCCTGAGTTTGGCGGCGGACCACATCAGATAGTCGGCCGACGCGGCGCCGTCCCTGGCCGGCCACATTCCTCAAAGTGCACCGACGCAGCCCGGCCCGGCGACCGCACTGGCGAGGATCAGCGACAGGGGTGACGTCACACAGCAGTCACGTGACCTGTAACGTGACGTCAGGACACGTGACATGTAACGTCAGCACACGTGACATGTAGTGGTGGGTGGTGGTTTGGAGCTTCAGGAGCCACGTAGCCTGGCCCATAGAGCCGCTGACCACTGACCACCGACCTGGCATTTTACCGACGGACAACCGACTGCTCGGCAACCGAATGCAATGACGCTGAGTATGTGTGGGGTAATCAGCGTCAGCCACACTACGGCAATCATCTACCTCGCTCGCTCCGCCCAGCGAGGCGTCTCTAAACGCGCCCACTCGAGCCGCGTATCGCCAGTTTCCGGTGTCGACTGCCGGCGAATCCAGCGGCGAGGATTCGTGGCGTCACGCCGTCCAGTGAGACAATAACCCACAGCAGCGGGGCGCCGAGCCGACCCGCCGCTGGTCCGCCGCTGGTCCGCCGATGACAGCCAGGTAGACGAGTTCATCAGCGGGACGCACCATGAGGTCCCGCGGTCAGGCAGCTGCGCAGGGAATCAATATCACGGTGGTAGAGATCGGGCTCCCCGGCGTTGAGTGAGCGGTGTGTGTGTGTTCGATTGAGATAGGACGGTAAGGTGGGGAGTGGAAAAGCTATCAGCCGGGTACGCAGCGGGGGAGAGAGGAGAGGGGGAGGGGTATGATGTGGGAATTGTTCGGCATGGTGGTAGGGTCGGCAACTCTCTTCGCTGGTGTTATGACCACAATGCCTGAAAGGAAGGGATTCGCTAGAGACGGATTTGTGCTAAGTATTCATCAGATGATCAGAAAGGCATTAGTACGACGTCGATAGTGATTTGGACCTACAGGCACCGTAACGGCCAAGAAGCCATCCGAAACGACACATGCAAGAATCAAATTATACATGTGACGTGCAACTCTGACAATGACCCGCACTGCTTCTCACGCGGCCGACACTGGTGAATTAAACAGTCATCAGGCAATCAGTATTCCTTCATACATGACCTCACGTCGCCCACAGCGGCTGGACGGTCGCCGGTTAGCGCCCCATACCCGGTTGAAGTCTCCAGCGCCTGGCTGGTGTTACGCCACGCCCGAGCGTTGCAGTCCCCAAGCAACAGGAACCTACCGAGATCGGAGCTGAGTCGCAGCTGCAGCCAGCAGAGAGCTGCCGACAAAGCTGCACAGCCTGAGACAGTGATCTTCATCAGATCGTCATTATGATGCAGCTGAGAGCGGCCTTCATCGTCTCCGCATTGTCTCACTGGCGACTTGTGATCGCGCGGTATTGTAGGCCGGCGCCGGTAACAAGAGGTCGGAGAGCAAGGGCTGCAACCGAGCTTCGTCTATGCCTCCAGCGCGCTGTAGTCGCAGTCCACTCATCAGTCAGGCAATGCCCGGAGTCTGACGCATGTCGAGCCGCTCCAGCTCCGTTTGGACATTGCTCCACCAGCTGAGCGCGGTCGCAGCCGGACACACATCGCAGACACAAACAGTGATCTCCTCGTCTGCGGTGAAGACGCCGTAACCGGTGCACCGATCTGCACCCACTCCATCAGATGGTCTCAGCTCGATAACAAGCCACCTACGGGGTTTTCATCTGGGTGGAAGGATCGCTCAGTGACGGAGCGACGCTGGCGAAAGTGTGGAATGTGCGGGTCATCGCGCAAACAGTCAACAATGACTCATCGGCGGAAGACGTCTTGCGCAAGAATCCCGAGTCACCGATTCACCTTGTGACGCTCAGGTCACAAGAAGCAGTTACTGGTGTTCCGCAAAAGCGCACGATGCGTCAGTCGGTCTCTCGGGCCAGGTCGAAGTAGGTAGGCACGCGAGTCGGTCTGGAAGCGAGCCAAATACGTCTCCTCCTTGTCTCCGTGTCTCTTGGTGGCGGCATATTTGGTAGCATCCGGTTAGTCTATCGCTGACCGTCATCACAAGCGGTTGGAACCTGGCGGCCATCCAGAGGCCACCTGCATAGGAATATACCGGATTGAAGAAACCTCGGCCTCAAATTAGTTCAGTCACGCACATTTATGTGCGTGACCGCGCCATCACTATCAGGTTTATAAGCCTGATTATGCAGTCCCCGGAATATGCTAAAAATAAGAAATGATGAGTAGATACTGGATTATGTAGTAAACGATCTCTTGCTCGCAAATGATTCCATTTCCGCCTGACTTAACACGCCGGCTTGGCCCAAATAAGCGCGCGGCAGCCTGAAGTGGTAATTACATACATTGAGTAGTAAAGACGTGACACAAAACCCGTAAGACGTGACACAAAACCCCTTCCAGTCTGGCGAATGCCTTCACTAAGCCGTCCATCAGGACAGCCGTCCCTCAGTAGGCCCCCGAGTCGGGTACTGACCGCGTCTGCTGGTGCGTCTGCGACTGTCGGCGCTGCTGTCGGGCCGCCTGGCGTCTGCAGAGGCGGCGTTGCAGCTGTCGCCACAGGTGCCACGCTAGTCGCTGGTGGCGCGGCCGGGGCCGGCAGCGCGCGCGCCGCCGCGACGAGGCCACAGCTCCGACCTCAGAGCCGGCCGGAGCGGCCCGCTGCCAGCGCTGCAGCGCCCGGTCCAGCTCCTGTGAGACACACAGAGACAGGAGGTCAGAGGGGTCACATGAGGTCGGCATGGGTGAGGTGTGCAAGTCACAGGGTCGTCAGGAGATACAGGGAATGAGCAGGAAGCTACAGGAGGTACTGAGGTCAGCAAGGAGTGAGTCACAGGGGTCAGCAGGTGGGGGGCTATAGGGGGTCAGCAGGGGGCATAGGGGGTCTGCAGGGATCAAATGGCGTCAACAGAGAGTCACAGAGGGGGGTCAGATGGGTCAGCACTATGTCACAGGGTCAGCAGAGTTACTAGCAGGGGCATATGGGTTAGTAGAATCGGTCAAACGAATCTACCCACCCACACCACTGCGGTCCAGGTCACAGCACGGTCCTAGCAGAATCACGCACAGGCATGCGAGGTAGACTTTCTCTGTCGATGCGGTAGGTATAAAAGTCCAGCAGCTGACAGCGGCGACAGAATCGGTGACAGATATCTGGATTCAGATTCAGATTCAGCAGATTGCTGCACTTTCGGCAGAGGCATATCACCGATTCACAAGATACGACAAGAATCGGAGACAGAGATCTGGATTACAGATTCAGCAGATTGCGGCACTTTCGGCAGAGGCATAAATCACCGTTACGTCTATCTGCGGTGGGACGCGGGAGTTGTAATGCCAAGCTTAACAGCAGTGCAGGACCAGAGCCGCTCATTTGCACGCTATTGATAGGCAAACGAGATGCAGCACGCCGCACATTGGTCCGACAAGTCGTGAAAGCCATGACGCGGCTCACGGGAATGTCAAGGTATCTGTAGAGCGATCAGCGCCGTGTTAATCACCTGATCTCAGCCTTGTGCAACACGGGGAGCCGCATGTGCGACCAGCATGTGCGACAACCTCGTCAGACCAAAAACAAACAGCTTTAACCGCCCCACAAACGACGCCAGCCCCGAGTAACGGACGACAGCCAGCCCAGTGGCAGACGCGTCACTGGTCCTGGTCCACTGGTCAGTGGCCACTGGTCACTGGTCCTGGTCAGTGGTCACTGGTCCACTGGTCAGTGGTCACTGGTCACTGGTCCATCCATGCGACAGGCGCACTCTGTCCCTGAGCGTCAAACCGGACAAAAGGCCGCGTCCCCTCGCCCTGAACTCGTAAGATAAAACGCCGCCAGTGCCGCCGCCCGCGCTGGAACGGCGACCCTGTGGAGCCTGACAGCTACGTGACCAGAGACACTCAAGATGAACCCGACGAGGTTCTGAGTGGAACATCAGACGGGCCCGACCATGGGTCCGGTAGGACCCGGGAGTTGACGTATCAAGGACAGACCCATAATGCATCAGAATGGACCCGAGGGGAACTCGTGGCGGATCTGGGATCAGGTCAGCGTTAAATAGCAGGTCGTGCCTTTCCACACGGCCTCAAATCACACCTGCAGGTTGTCTTCACCCAGTAGCATGTAAAACATAAGGGGTATTCGTGACGTTCGAGTCACCTCAGTACAGCGTACCGGCCAGCCACGTCACCGGCGACCCTAGGCGACCCTAGGCGACCCTGGGCGACCCTGGGCGACCCGGGGGCAGAGCCGCCACCCGCAGGGGTCACGGTAAAACAGTCGGCCGCACCGCACCGCTTCATCTGAATAATCGCACCGTTTTCAGCTCACCCCACTTACGCAAATCGCCTTTTACAAATCACCAAACGAGGCGCCAAACTACCTCCACTCCCCCGTCGCCCACTGTCGCAACTATCGCAGCTTTGGAACAGGTGTGGGACCTGACACCGGCAGACCCGCGGCCTCGCCTCCCCCGTCACCGCCACTACGGAACGGGTCAGCGCGCCCTGTTTCAGTGGCGACCGGCCGGCAGGTGTGGCAAGCCAATTGCATTACTCTGGTAATGGGCACGGGAGCGGGACGGCGGCCGGGACCACCGCCCGCTGCGCGAGCCCGCTGCTCCACATGAGACGGCGGGCGGCGGCCCGCACGGGCAGAGGTCAAACCGCCGCCGGCAGTGGTAATGTGTTCATGCGTGCACGGTTCCCAGGCTCGGCAGAATGGCCGCACCGAGCAAGGTTCGAATCACCCGAGATAACCAAGCAAGGCTGTGGTCGTTCTCCGGAAGTCACGTAACTCGTGCCGGTGGCGCCAGCTTCACAGCTGCACATGACAAACGTCATGAAATTAACGACCACTTGACATTCACTCATTTGCATTTCTCGGACATGCCAGGGCCGTACGCATATGTTGATCAAACGCATTTCAAAGGGAGAAACTCGTGGCGTGAATGGAGCGCCCTTTACGAGCGCCGCCTCCTGCAACGCCACGCATGTTTATGCGACTGGCGATCTGTTTGCGGCGGCTGGCGGCGTGTTCCGAGTCGTGTCCCCAGGTGGGGGAGTCGTGTCCAGGGGTTGGGGAGATCGCCCGCAAATCACCAGACTAACGCTCGCAGCAGGACATCCTCTCCCTGACGTGATGGATCGGTTCGCAGTGGACTGACCGCTCAGTCCGCACCACCCTAGCGTCGAGCGACCGACTGCCGGCCCGCTGCACCCCCACACAGCACCACGCGGCGCCGTGCACCTCTGAATACGCGTCTCTCTTCAGACGACTGAACCAGCCGTCTGATACGGGTCAGACCGAGACGCTTAATGGCGTACAGCCATATCGGGTCAGGCAAGGCCGCTGCCACGTGCAGAAGGCGGCGAGACAGAGGACGGAGGCGGATCAACCGCCAAAGGCCGCTTAGCATACGGCCTTCAGTGCGCAATGCTGCACAGCTGATGTTCACGTGCGAGCGCGCTCTCTCCCCTTCAGATATCTCGTTCTGTGCTGGCAGCCCCCGCAATGCAAACTGGACGAACAAAATGGACAAACCCCATTCGTCGATGAGTTTCAATGAGCTACGAAATCAAACTTAATAGGTTAAAGCAGTATCTCTAGTTGGTTCAGGAAAAATGACATTCGAGTTACCCATAGAAACTGTGCTACGCACAAATAATGATAAAAGTGAAACGACCGGAAAGTTAAGTTTCCCCAACTGCAGCATGGGTGATCGGATTACTGTTTATTTTTCAAGCGCGTGGCCGCGCCAAGTCCTCTTTAATCTCTTATACATTGCATTAGGATTACCGTTCAACTTGCGAGTACGATTGTCCTGTCTGGCCAGTCTTATCTGGGCAAAAACTAGATCAGCTAGTTGCAAGCTCAGACCACTGGTATTTCCACGCGATCAATGCTAGCTCAGCGTGGGACGAATCCGGTTCCGTTCTGACATGATTCTGCACCCTACATCCTACCACTGACCTGGACTGGCACTTTGACTGACCATGTCGCCAGGAAACCACTCCGTAACACTCGCCAGGCCACATGACGGCGTGCACGGTCGCTCTCAGAGCCGACACGGGCCGGATCGCCCCAGGGCGGGCGTGCAGTACCGCTCCGTGTGATCTGGGCTCAGTACAGCCACCGGCGGCCGGCCGGGGTAGGCAGCAGAGGAGCCGCACCCCACCTCTAACGGAAAGCCATGAACACCCGTCACGACTCCCGCAGCAGCAGAGACGCGTCGTGCTGGCCGCTGGCCACGGAATCAGAACAGACCGCGCCGCGGAGCCGGGATCCCACACCCACACGCCCCCCAATGGACGCTAATGATCAGAAGGTATGTCACCCGAATGACTCTGGCGGGTCACAGAGATCGTCAAGGCCGGAACAGGGGAACACTCTGGCCTTTGTCTGTGTTTGCAACGGTATAAATGCATCAGTGCGATGACCCAGTGAGGCGGTGAAGCAAAATAAAGGCACCAGTGGTCAGAGCAGAATCGCTCGAAAGAGCAGCCCGAGCAGCCAACACACAGAACACGCGCGACCTATCAGTCGCGATGTGACGTAGGGCAGAGAGGCGCGGCGGTGACGTGGACGTGACGCCGTGCACGTGACGTGACGTGTAGCCGTCCCGGCCCGACAGTGGCGACACAACACACCACACACTCTGGCCCCGATCTGTCCATCAGCGACGGTCGGTCTGCAGTCCGCTGACACGGCGCATGGCCCGCTCGGAGCCGGCAGTCGCGCTGGGCCACAGTCGTGTGACAGGCGGCGGACACAGTAAGACGGGGTAGTACCGGTCACACAGGTCACACAGTCGGCGGACACAGGTAGACGGGGTACCCGGGTAGTACAGTAAGGTGGTGCAGGACGTGCTGCCGCGCGCCTCACCCCAGCTCCTCCCCCCATCCCGTCCCGCCCCATACATACACACCCGCCAGAGGTGGCACCGAGGCTAGATCGGCAGTTGACTTCGTCACTCCACCGTGACAGCGGTCAGTAGACGGTCCAGGAGACTGGTACTACCCGTGCCCATTTTATATATCATGGGCGGGCTGGACATCGAAGGGAATGTCCCCGCGATGGTGTCTGGTGGTGATGTGATGATTCAGCCATACCTGCCGATGATTAATCATTGTCTGCCAAGTCCGACATAAGTAAGGTATAGTACGATGGTCTGGCGCACAGGCAGCAAGTTACGCGCAGTCATCATGAGCTCAGGCAACAAATCTCTCCAACTGCGGCCATGACTTCCATCTCGGGCCGAACTAATGCCAGACCAGCAGCAAGAAGGAGATTTGTTATCACGCCAGCGTTATCTGATCACGGAAGGGATGATCATCCAATCGGGACCGTAACGAAAACATGCGCCGGTGGGCAGCAGGCAGTGATTTGCGGCCTCACTGAGAGCTAATTCTGTCGGCAGACGGAACGGGAGCAGAGGAACGGACTGAGTCAGACCGACGAACGGACCGGACCGCAGCAGCAGAAGAAGCGGGCATCAGAAGTTCAGGAGGGGCGGGATAGTGCATGGGAACAAAGGGCGAAAGCTAAGGAGATGGGGAGGGCAAAACAGATATTACGAAGGGTTAAAATGCGTGATCGCATTAATCAACGATCGAAATAAAAAGGAACGTTGAAGAGAATGCTTGGGAATAAAAACGACATAAAATATAAACGAGGAAACGATGGCACAGAAGAAGCGGGAAGGCAGATAGATCAAGAAAGGAGAGAAGAAGCAACACAAAGATCAGAGCACCAGGGCACTAAGGGCGTTTCCGCCCAGCCGAAGTCCGTTACTCTGCCTCGCCCGAACGGTCATCACCATCCGCACGGCCATCACCAAGCCGTACTCCCGCCAGGGACATACACCTACACCATCAGCGTTATCGTTATCGACCCGACTCCGCGCTGGCCCAATATTAGCCGCATAGTGCGCGCCTTGCGTAGAATGTGCCGCCGCCAATATCAGAGGTCAAGCCCGGAGGACAATGCATGGCGCAGATTACGCGAGGTCGAGGTGATAGGACAATGTGTACCGCCGGCTATCTCATCCGCTGATCCGCGCTCATGGCGCCGTGTTCAGCGTGCTAATGAAGTCTGGTTTGGTGTGGGCGGTGCGTGACGTGCGGGCTCCTAACGAGGCAGCGGCAGCGCGGCGGAGGCGGCGACCCGGCCCGACCCCGCCTGATTGGGATGCGGTAGAGGTCGCAGCGGCGGGCAGGCTCATCTCATACGTCCGGCCACATCGGTGGACGGATGGGCAGAGATGGCAGGAGGCGATCGTGGCCATGCCGTCCCACAGACGCGAGGAGACTCAGGAGAGCGAACAGAACACGAGACATGACAGTCACATGTTGATGGTGACTGGAGTACAAAAGAGCGATGAAGGCCGCCGCGCTCACGGTCAGTGGCCAGATACAACGCCGAGTGGAAGGCCACAGTACCGGTGAAGCCACCCTTCAGAGTTCCACTGTCGGCAGGAGGTACGGCCCGGCTGCCGGCAGGGCCAAGGATTGGGAAGTCGGAAGCTAAGAGACGAACCGAGTGACAGCAGCGGACAGACAGGAGTCAAGATCTGGGAGAATTGAGTCACGGAAGCCAGCAGTTGGGAGTATGGGACAGGATACGGAAGCCCGGAGCAAGGAGCTTTGTGTGTGTGATTGTTTTTTTTTGGGGGCGCTAAAGCTCATTGAGGCTATCAAGCGCCCAGCAAGGAGCTTTGAGTCATGAGCCGGGAGTCGGGATTCGGAAATGAGGAACGGGGTGACAACAAGTCACCACGTTCCCACCGGGTCGTCGGAGGTCGGCGTCCCGCGGCAGCGGCGACAACCGCCGCCGGACTGCGCGCTGACTAATGTGGCCATCATTCGGGTCACCTCACACCCATGGCGTCCCCGCTCCCCGTGCCAACTATCTCGGCCCAGACAGACCGCCGACGCTATCGAACCGATGAATGGACCTGCTGAGCCGCCGTCCCTCGCCGTCCCTCAGTTCCCCACCGGTCCCGGCCGGCCCAGTCGCATTCACGCCATGTTTATATCTCTGTTTACTGGCCGTTCCCGCTCCTTTCCATACGAACGCGGCGTTCACTCAATGTGACTTCGTTACCGGCCGGGCGACGCTCGAGTTTTTCCCCGGCGCCGGCTCGTTCCAAAACGATAAACAGCCCGGACAGTTATAATGGTGGCGATTTTCGACGCGGTCGCGGCGAAGACGAGGTGGTTAACAATCAATGACGACGACAGAACGGTGTTCTGGTGTCGGCCGTGATGAGGTGCTGTGGTAAACCGGGCCAGGAGGAGGTCAGACCCGGGAGGAACGGCCCAGCTGTGCACGTGTCGAACAAGGAACGAGCGAGGAAACGGGACGTGTCGAGCAAGGAACGAGCGAGGAGACGGACGAACAGTCGTGACAACGCAGCAGGAGAGCAGGTGAAGAGGCTGGCTTGGATTAGGGAAGTTCGACGCTCAGTACTCAGTACTCAGTACTCAGTACTCAGTACTCAGTACATAGTACTCAGTACTCAGACACTCCTGGGCCCGTCGCTGTTTATAATATTTATAATACATATTTAATAATAAAATTGAGAGCAGTTTAGATAGCGAAGTCTTGAAATTTGCAGACGTAAGAGGAGATCTAATTGAAGTCTTTAAATTTGTAAATGGTCAGTATTCTGGATATTTAAGTGAATGTTTTAGTCAATAGGGAAAATCGAGGTAGACATCAACATAAACTCGTTATGAAACAAAGTAGAACTAGGCTACGACAGTGGTTTTTCGGTAGAAGGGTTGTAGGAAATTGGAATAAGCTACCGGGGGATGTCGCTGCTGCAGTGTCACTTACCCCCTTCAAAATTATATTATATAAATACTATACAGAGAAGGGTTCAAAGTACCCGTGGGATTATACTTATTGGGTAGGTGGAGTGGGGTGGTTTGGGGGCAGAACTGTGGGGGGGGGAAGGGGAAGGTATGTGCAACCTCGGATGAGCCCCAGAGGCTCTTTGTTGGACTCTTCTTTATGTCTTTATGACGCAGTAGCTGCTAGGAGACGGCCGATAATTAATCGATGATACGTGAGACGCTGAAAAGATTATGTACTTATGCAGCTGCAAGGTCAACAAATGCAGCATCTTTATCCAATGGCTTAGCCAGCCAGGGAGTGGGAACCGTGGGGGCAATGGGGGCAACTCACCCCCTCAACTTTGGACCTGTGGGGGCGATGCCCCCACAACTTTGGAGCTATAGGTGTTGGCCCTTCCCCGTATTTTACCATGATCTTTTAACACTGAATTTATCATTAAATCAACGGCATTGTCTACGGAATTGTTTTTGTTTTGTAGATCAAAGGTGCAGTTTCCAACAAAAATTTCAATACGAGAAAGTTCAACTGCATTTAATTTGGATCTGGTTTTGCACCTTTCCATCCGTACAGTGGCACCACACATTTGACCTTTGTAGCATGAAAATACTGCAAAATACACACACATATATATATATATATATATATATATATATATATATATATATATATATATATATATATAGTATTAAAAATTCTGTGGCGCATACGGGTGGCGATCAACGCGATATATCGCTTATTTTAGTATCATTTTTGCTAGGTACCTCAGGTCCGCCAAAAAGTTCGCCCCACCAACTTGAAAGAACTTCCCACGCCCCTGTAACCAGCCACAGCGCAATAAATGCTGAAGTTTTTGCTAAGGTTCAGATACCATGAGGAAAACGGGCACAGCCACAAGTCACACTCCTACTGCGTATATCTGAGAGTAATGGCTTGGCAGGACAGGCAAGCTCAAACAAGCTTTACTGTGAATACAAATCGCATAGTGCAATTGCATGGCATATAAACCAGTTAACCATCTCCAGTTATCGCGATGAGTTTGAAATAGCCGGTATTTAAGGCCGTATGGCGGGCCAACACGAAAAGAAAACGCTACGATCCCAAACACGCACCATGAGATCCGGGAGCAAAATATCTCCAATCCGAAAAGTATCTGGATCCAAATTCAGCTTCATAGCCGGCCTTCAGCATCCTTAGTCAATCCTCTTATGGACATGGAACGTCTGTCTTCCTATCGCTAGTCCGTCTGCATTGTGGATCTGTCTGCAGTATCGATGGCCGCAGCGCTCCCTATCCTCACCGGCCTGTTGTTCACCTGTGCCTACAGCTGACGGTCGTGTGTCATTAACTGGCCTGTCACTGACGAGACGCGCGCCGATCATACACCAACCCGCAGCCTCGGTACAGCACGTCAGTCCATCGGCCGGTACACAGGTGGTCCCGTCAGACAGGTCCCCCTGGTCCGGTCAGATGGTCCCCCTGGTACGGTCAGATGGTCCCCCTGGTCCGGTCAGATGGCCCCCCTGGTACGGTCAGATGGCCCCCTGGTACGGTCAGATGGTCCCCTGTTCCAGTCAGATGGTCCCCTGTTCCAGTCAGATGGTTCCCTGTTCCAGTCCAGATGGTTCCCTGTCAGATGGCCCCCTGGTACGGTCAGATGGTCCCCCTGGTCCGGTCAGATGGCCCCCCTGGTACGGTCAGATGGTCCCCCTGGTCCGGTCAGATGGTCCCCTGGTTCCGGTCAGATGGCCCCCCTGTTCCAGTCAGATGGTCCCCCTGGTACGGTCAGATGGCCCCCTGGTACGGTCAGACAGTCCCCTGGTCCGGTTAAATAGTCCCCTGGTCCGGTTAAATAGTCCCCTGGTCCGGTTAAATAGTCCCCTGGTCCGGCTAGATAGTCCTCTGGTACGGTCAGATGGTCCCCCTGGTCCGATCAGATGGTCTCCCGGGTCCGGTCCCCTGGTTCAGTCAGACGGTCCTATTTTGGCACGAGAAGCTCGCGGACGTCACGAGATCCATAATGGCCATATGATCGTCGATGCATTGTGCCAGTCGGGAAAGTGTGACAGGAAAATTATACAGCCCCTCAACAATGTAAGTTATGACCATCCGCGGCGAGACATTCGGAGCGCGCCGGCGACGCAAACAGAAGAGCGCCACAATGGCAGAGCGCGCCACTTGTGTCATCAATCGCCAGTGGCCCAAAAGGTGCTCCAGTTCCGCAGGAGTCTCCGCCACCGAGTGACCGCGAAGAAGATTGGCGAACGGAGGTCCATTAGTCGCCGTGGCACACAGAACAAACGTGCTAAAAATGGGCCGCCGAGTTCGTTACCGGCCGAGTCCATTTGACAGCAATGGTGCCGGCTGTCATCTCGGGCCAATTACGACACATGGTCGATACAGCAGCGGCGCGGCGTTTTCGGGGCAGAAATGTGGTGCGCCAATTGGGCACGGCTGGTGTGGGAGAGGTGCAGTGAGAAACGCAGGGAGAATGAGGTCGAATCATAGACCAGAGGAGTACAGGCAAACGGGAAACTACACCAACAAAAGCTACAGGAAGATCTACACCGTCAAAAGACACAAGAGGAAGAAGTGCGTCGCCAAAGAACACAAGAGGAAGATGTGTATTGTCAACAGAAGCAACTGAACAGGCTTGAGCGGCAGTCAGGAGAGTTAGCAGGAGAGCTAAGCACCCTGCCCTCCAGTGAAGAACATGGTGAGGAGGAGCAGGATGGGCGTCGTCACCGCCGACCGGTCCAGCCGCGGCCGTTCCGCCGAGTCTGCCGTGATGGATCGTCCTCCGACACAGGGCGGCGATTAGCGCCCGTGTGCCCTGACCCGACCTGACCCGCCCTGCCGCCCTCCCGCCGGCCGGAACATCGGTAATAGAGCGCCGACACTGGAGCCGCAGCTGGGTCAGGACGCTGGGTCGGGACAGACACCGGGACACTATTCGCCAGGACTCCGGGGTGATGGAGGGAGGAGGAGGAGAGAGAAGTGATGGCATGCGGGACAGCAGAGGAGGCATTCCTCCGATCAGCCACGGATGTCGGCGATGCCTGTGTTAAGCGACAGGGTCACTTTGGAGCGCGACCGACACATGTAGGTGGAGACTCCGAAATGATGGTCTTAACCTTATGAGATGGCAACACATTGTTAAGTAGCAATTGACGAGCAAATACAAATGAAATGGAATAGGTATTATTTTTCATTCTTAAACCAACATTCCTTTAATTTGCAGGTAATTATCCTTTCCCCCGATGGAATTCACGTCAAAAACTCGTATACAGAATAATTAATAACATAATTTGATTTTTTGTCACACCAGCCTTTTGGCATAAGACATTAAAGTATAAACAGACGGCGTGCCTCGTGCGAGTGTAAACAGACGCCTCGTGCGACACTAACAAGACACCGGACACGTGTGTTGTCACATCGACCAGAGCGCACGACCGTCGTCCTTTATCATCGACCGAGGAAGGCTGCAGGCCCGAGGCGGCCGTATCGTTGAACATGAGGGCAGTATTACTCAGACTCTGCTTTTAATTGCGACTAAATGTACTCATTGGGCGATTGCATTGTGTTAGGGACAGTGTTCTAGGATTGCGAATTTTTGGTGTAAAGCGACACCCTTAAAATAATAATATTCCACTCCTTTTGCCCAATTTGAAGGTTAATTTTCCACTCCTTTTCACTTTTTACCATTTATTTTTCCTCCTTTATTTAAATATGTGAAAAAATTGCCAGAAAAATTATAAATGGCTGTTTGATAGAGAGTGAGAGTAAATTATTAGAAGGCTCTTCTTAAGTATAATTCCCTCTATTTGCTGATTTTCAGTCTGTATTTTCCACTCTGCACCCTGGCCCTAAAGCAATCCTAGGACACTGGTTAGGGTGAAGGGGTAAGGAGCCCCAACAAGACCAGCACAATACAAGGGGGAAGGGTGGTGCACTAACACATATGTGGCAGAGATGCCCCAGATCAGGCAGGTTGGCAGAGACACTGATCGTCACCGACTGACACCGGCCGGCCCGGACTGACATTAGCTGACACTCATTGACACCAGCCATTGAAGTCAGTCTGATAAACGCATGGCCTGCATTTATCAGACTCTATCAACACTGAACGCTGAACAAGCAATGCAATCTCATCGCAAACCGGTCAGAATCAGCTTCAACTTCAACTGAGGCCTCCGTTATCATTGCACTGAACGTTTTAACCGCTCCTGGCGAACTGATGGCCGAATGACCAATCACTAGCGCTGACTATCAGCCGCGTCTTAATCGCCAGCTACATACCTACGTAGGGATGTTTCACTGAAGTTTTGTTGCCGTGTTTAACAAGCTAGTAGCTACCGAGATCCGGTTTCTTTCATAGCCTACGGCTATGTAAACCAGTTACCTCAAATAACATCGGCCAATTCCCACGTGCTGCAAGACACGCCTTTCAGCCCTGAGGCCCTGGAGGATGGAATGATGGGTAACCTCAACCAGGCATGAACTAGCAGTGAGTGCTAATTATACACTCGCAAAAAATAAACAGCCTCCTCTGATAAACTCATAAACGGCTCTTCATGATGAAACAGAAGTCATCATGAACGGCAAGATAAAATTTATGTTTATGCTTACGAGCATAGTCAATAAATAATCTGCAGTTTATTGACGTTACAGCAGTTGATTGTTGCATGTTAAGGCAACGTTTTGGCACTTAAGTTCTCACGGCAACTAACATAAAAGCCGTAAGGCGGAATTAAGACAGCATGCGGATGCTGTTATGTCGGTGTGTTCGTTGGAAAACGGACGGCGGCAGAACGTTTAATGATAGCCTTACTGTGGGAACAGTAAAAACGCGGATGCGCATTAAGCTTACACTGGGCCATCCTTGGACGATCGCTTTGAACGGTTCCCTGGGTGCACAGCACTGATAAAATACAATATACAAAACATCAATTGATGCACAGAAGGTCCGTCCGACTGTCTGAATGCCCTATTTCGACTGGCAGACCCTCAGACTCGCAGCTGGGGGCACGGCTGAGGTTACCTGCCACAGAACCCTCACCTCAGAACGCGCCGCCCCACCACAACTCCGGCGTTCTCCAGTCGAGGGCGGGCCGTTTCATTAGAGGGGGACTTTTTTGTCCGGCTGGGGGAGGCGCCGATAACTCGTATTTCACGTGCAAACCGACGGATCGCCGCTTTGTGCGACCACGGTTTGCGTGAGCTGGCATAGCTCTGAATCGAATGCGCGTTCCTCACAACAATGCCTAACGATGATGATAACGATGATAACGAGGCCGGGTTCACTATTGATCGCGGAGGGAGGCACTGAAACTGCACAGATCCCGTCAAGTGGGACTGTGAGGCGTGCTTTCCACCCCATATGACGCATTAGTTGGCTTAGTAGCACCGTCAACGGCCAGCCGTCAGTGGTACCGCTTTGAAGGGGTATTCGGGTGCACAGCACGTGTAAAATATACCCTCCACTCTGTATATATGTTATGGACACTTGCATCTGTTTTAATGGGTCATTTAATTTTGCTGTACATGGAAACTCATTTGCACCAAGCGATTTCAGCATCTTAAGTACCAAAGTCGGACTAAAATTTAGCTAACTCATCAGCTACGTGGAAATAAATGCCTGGCAATTCATGCTCCTCCCAGCAAACTCCAATAAAACAAGCTTCAATCTGTGGCGAGAAAGGCGTACACATAAGGCGGCTAGTATTACTGCGATACAGCACATTTTTTAGAGGGGTAGTTTTTTGGGAAAGGTAAACCAGTGGCGTATTTCCAAAAAAGTTATTGAGCAGGGGAGGTAGCGGATCATTAGCCATCAGCGAAATGTTGTTGGTCACCCCTCACCAGACCGACTAGTTTCACTGTTTTGCGTTGTGACAGCTAAATATATTTCTGGCGTCGTACTACCCCCACACCCAAAAATGACTTTCTTTCACAGACAAAGTAGAAAGTTCTAAGACACCCATGCGGCGGTAAACATCAAATGACGAAGATTGGGAGAGCAGGAAACCAATGGTGGAATGGGGACCTGAGGGCTGAGTTAAGGTGAAGTACGTCTAATGGAGGCATTGGCAATCGATTCAGCTTCACCATAACAGACACTTCGAAAGTCCTCTTTACAGATCCTGTCACGGCGCTACGCCTCAATGAATCGCGAGAGGAACACCACAAAAAGCCATTCTTCCCGGCACAACTGTGACGCGACCAGAGAGCGATTCACCACTATCCACCCTCCTGAAAGGCTTCCCGGCGAGAGCGTTCGTCACCGACAGCTCCGGCGGTTCAGTGACTTCGCCGACTCCGACTCACCGTCATCAGTTTGGTCTCCATGAGTCTGCCTAGTCAGTGTCTGCAGCTCGACAATAACCCGGCGAGCACGATAGTCAGCCTTTGGAGCCGCCGCCACTACTGCGAACCATCACTGTCACCACGCCGTCTCCGTCGTTAGCGCCGTCTTTCTGTCTCGATCACTCCAAACACCACCAGCGGAGCGTCCTTGACAGGGGGCGTCGGAAGCTGCAGGGTCTGTCCAGCCCCGCCCAGTTCCGGCGGCCTTCTCCTGTCCACACACACTCCGACTGTCGTGTCCAGCCTCACCTCGTACCGCCAGGCCTATGCTCACACACATACACTATATCCACACACGCCCAGTCGCTCTGTCCACTCCGCTGAGTAACACTCACACCACTGTCAGGGCACACCGAGGGATCTCCTTCCTCACTCCCTCAGAATCCACTCCCACCAGTCAGCCACACAGTGTTCGTTCCCGGGTCCACACCACTCGGCGCCGCTCCGCGTACCACCGGCCGTCCACCCCGCACGCACACCGCGCGCCTACTGCCGCTGACGCTGTCTGTCGCTGTCGCCCCGCGACGGCGGCGGCGGCGGCGGCAGAGGGAGAGGGCGGGGCGGAGAGGGCGGAGGGCGGAATCAGCTGGCCGCCCGGGCCGACGTGCGGGCCGCGAAAGGCAGCGCTCGATAGGTCGATAGCCAATGAACAGAGCATCACACGCACCAGCACTGAGCCCCTGAATGCCCGAATAAGCCTGGAGCGACAAGCACCGCGGCTGTTTGGGTGCCGAGGCTCCCAACGACCACGCCCACCGCAATCTCAGGCATCCGCATCGGCAAAACAGAACAGCTTCTCGTGCTGCTTCTCGTGCTGCTGCTCGCTCACCCTCCGGTTCGCACCCCGCAGTTTTCTGGCTCACACCCCGTCCAAGGACCACCCATCGTGGCCGACCCTCCTGTGCCGCCCCTCAGCCATCCGGGCAGGTGCGAACCCGCTCCACCCTTTCCCGCGGCAGCCGCGGAGGCATGCGCGTCACAGTCCGTGGTCCGCGTCACGCTGTGTGACGCCGTCACGCCGCCGAAGGAGATGAATATTTCACGCCGGCGCTGACCACGATTAACGACACCAGCCGTCCCGAACTGACCCGAGCTGACCCGGGTCGGGCCGGACCAGGTCAGCTTTCGTTCACGCCGGTCACAAATGAACTGGCCGCCCCCGGGGCGTCCCGGGGGCGGGCGCCAGGGCACCGAAGATCACCAGCAGGGGGCACACGCACACCTCACGGGGTCACCAAACGTCACACACGCATATCAACACACAGGTGAGCCGGAAACCAAGCACTGCCGGGGGCGACAAACGGCACCGGGAACGCGGCGAAGCGGCGCGACACCGTACGCTGCCCGGGGGGGGGGGGTCCGATACCCAAAGATATACCCGAGGTCATTTGACCACAGGACCGGAACACGGTAGCCAAACACCACTGGGAACATTGCACAAAGCATACCATGCAGCCACACATTGCACATTGGATCAGGCGATATCGAGACAATCTATCAAAATAACTAAGTTGAACCAAAAAAAAATGCATCGATTGTTCCCCATGCATGACATTTGAGCTGTCCTCCCAAATGATAGGTGACATTTATCAAATAAGCATCATTCGGGATCGGCGGAAAACGGCAGCAAAAATCAGAATAGCCGGTTACTCGGCGGCCGCAGCTGGAGCGTGAGCCTGTGTTGCAGAGATCATGGCGGAGGTTTTACCAGCGCGGGGAAAGTGGTGCCGATATCCGCCATCTGGTGGATCCGTGGTCTGATTTTCAATCCCCGGAGGCGGCGCACGGAGAAAGGTCGATCGCGCGTGAAATCGAAAATTACAATCGAGCAATCTACAACTCGCAAGACAACAACTCATGCCCACAAGCACCAGCATGATTCGAGAAGTGAAAAATAGGTTGACGGATCGTCGGAAAATTGGCTATCGACATTTTTTTCTTCGATCAAACCCCGGGGGCAAGGGGAGAAATCTATTAAACGTTGATCGATGTCACATTACCAAACACGCAGGCCCGTTTTAAGCAATTATGTAGCTACTAAACTGCCATGATATGGGGTCATGACTTCGCGATTAAGCAACACTGGCCACCCAGAGCATAAAAACGCTTTAGATTTAATTCGATCCCCGCAGAGGCAGCAATACTAATTCATAAACGATATCACAACAAGCGGACTGGGATTAAATGCCCACGCCCGGGATAAATTAAGGGTCACATCACCACCGGCGCGTGATGATTGAAACGGCTCCACCTGATCTAAAGACTTTCGCTGCTGGGACGGCGCTTTCTCGTGAGGCAATCGGCTATGCGTGATGGACTGAGGGAGGGGGGGGGGGTGACGCGGCACCTGAGGGAGGAAATGACCCCGGCGGTGGGAGCTCAGCGGTCAGGTCCGTGATGCGACACTGCTGGAGCGGATGTTACGCGGAGGAGTTGGTATGCCGCTTGTCGTGGCAGAAGATGACACAATACTGACGGCAGCAGTGACGTTTAGGTTTTAGGATGGCAATACCGCCCACAACGCTAGACTATGATGGGGAACAGCGTGGGAATTCACCACACTCAGACTGAGTGGTGCGTCTGATATCTCTTCATCAGAGAAAGGGCGGCATCTAGGAAACTAGGGACAGTCACACACCTGGCATAATGCACTCTCCGAGGACGGACTAAGGAGCTGTGCGTTAATTGTACCTGGTTCACACCGACATTAGGTGCGGGGACGGCCAAACGCCAGGGAGAAGACGGCAAATGTGACGCACATGTCCATTGTCTAAATTGAATATCGTAGCCGAATGTGGCACAAGGCTGCGGGGCAGAGGAAAACTGTGGCAGAACAAGGAAACTGATATCTCGAGAGGGACACGGCGTACTGAAGAGGAAATCAGGAGCAAGCTGCTACCTCTTACTGGTACGATACTTCCAGAGTATTCCTTTGGTACCTCGCAAAGAGAGACGAGTATGAAGATCGATGCTTGCCTCATTCTGGAGATCAGGAGATCAGCCACTGTCACAAGGTCTTGAACAGGGACGTAGCCAAGGGGGGGCACGGGGGCCATGCCCCCCCCCCGCCCACCCCTGAGCGAAAATAAATTCACACAAATAGAATGAAAGATTCTCTTGAAAAACCCGACCCTACCCCCCCCCCCCCCCGGTCAGCACATATGGCTGAGAGCAAAATGTTATTTCACAGCTAGATAGAATGAGATTCTAGGAGCAAAAAATGTATTTTTTCCGAACGCTTACGTGCCCCCCCCCCCCCTGAGCCAAAATCCTGGCTACGTGCCTGGTCTTGAAGACTGAGTAAGCTAAAATCTCAGCCAGGAGGCAGCTCTACTGCCAGGTCACTCCAGGGGTCAAAAGGATCGTTCTAACGATGAAACATCTTCCTAGAAAGCGGAAAACATAATAGCTGTCTGAAACCACGCCAAACAGTCCGAACCACGCCCCCGAGCAGTGATTCCATTTGACTGACAGTGGGCGGTTCTGACTTCTGAGCGTCTCTGATGACCTGACAGATCCCTCTGACCGGCCTGACGGAACCGACAGAGCTCCAAAACCAGCCTGCAGTGTGGCGAGACCAGCGTAGGAGGAGGAGGAGGAGGAGGAGGAGGAGGAGGAGGAGGAGGAGAGGAGGAGGAGGAGGAGGAGGAGGAGGAGGAGGAGGAGGAGGAGAGGAGAGGAGAGGAGGAGGCAGGAGGAGGAGCGAGGAGGAAGAGGAGGATGAGAGGAGCGAGGAGGAGAGAGGAGGAGGAGGAGGAGGGGAAGGAGGAGGAGGAAGAGGGAGAGGAGGAGGAGGAGGAGGAGGAGGAGGAGTGAGGAAGGAGGAGGGAGGAGGAGAGGAGGAGGAGGAGGAGGAGGGAGGAGGAGGAGGAGGAGAGAGAGGAGGAGGAGGAGGAGAGAGGAGGAGGAGGAAGGAGGGAGGAGGAGGAGGAGGAGGAGGAGGAGGAGGAGGAGTGAGGAGGAAGGAGGAGGAGGAGGAGGAGGAGGAGGAGGAGGAGGAGGAGGAGGTAGGAGGAGGAGGAGGAGGAGGAGGAGAGGAGGAGAGGAGGAGGAGGCGAGGAGGAGGAGGAGGAGGGTCGTCACGGGTCGCCGGGTCGGTCACGGGTCACGTGGCCTCCTCCCGGGGTACCGTCACGACACGACGCCGGCCATTAGGACTTCGTTCCGCCCCACGCCAGCAGGGTAAACACTCAGCGGTAGTCAGCTCGCAAACACGGAGACGACTTTTAAAGACGCAGGCCGCTTCGCTGTCTCCACAGGTTACAACACCAAGGTCCGGAGCGCCGCGCCGGCCAGGAGTCGGTGCACCCGGCTGCAGCCCCTTTGAAGCCTTGCGCGTGGGAATGCTACGGAGATGCGTTATCAGCGGGAGATACGAGATGGTTGAAAGAATTCGATCGGGATGACTCATGAAAGGCAAACGTTCTCCGTTATTACTCATCTCCAATCTAGCGCACCCCGGAACAAAGCGGCGGGCATCTGGCGATCGGGGAGTGGCCGGGGCCGCTGGCAAATGCCGGCCAAAACACACCCCGACCGGCATAATTTGACTGCATAATCAGCTAAATCGCCGGTAAGGCACGAGTAATCGGTGGTCCGGCCGCCAGAAGGGATTTAACAGTCACATCCATCTTGTGCGGCGCGACTCCGTCTGGGAGGAAGGTGGTTACCTGCATTACCATTCATTTAGCGTATTTATTTTTGATGGAGTGGTGCCGTTTACGGGCCGAGCAATGACTCGGGCAACGGGCATATTGAGCGACGTGACGGCTCTAAACGTAGACTAAAGAAAAAAAACGTGGAAGAACAATATAAAAAGTGACCATTTTGTCTGTTCGTCTGATGAGCCATACCAATATATGGAAACCTAGAAATACCCACGCAACGAGATTGTATATCAGCAGCACAATTATCGATCATCACTTCCTGTTCTATCCATTCATCAGATGGGAAGAGGCCATTGAAAAGAAGCACCTGTCGCGTGTAAAAGACAACCGCAGAACATTTCGCTGCACAATTACCGAGGCTAGTAAGGCATGCATCGTTTACTGCCATGCACTAAATACTAAGAGGTCAATTACTGGCAGCGACTCGTTTATCAAACCTCAGCAAAATGTCATGAATCTCAGGGGCGGAATCAGGGGCAAAGATCCAGGGGGCAACGGGGCTGGCAGTTCCCCTCAATGGAAATTGGCGCCCCTACGCCTTTGGCGCAGGGGCACTAGTTTTGCGCCGAAGACGCAATCTGGGCGGGCGTGCCCCAAACCCATGGAGGGCGCTCCCAATTCCGGGGAGGGAGTCCCGATGCCGGCCAAGCACCCCAAACTTCGGAAGGGCGCTCCAAAACTCAGAAGTGCGAGCTCAATTTTAAATCTCAATTAAATCAATTTAGTACGTTGGGATTAATACGTTTCATGAACGTCATGGCACGTCATTTTTGGTGAAAAAGGTTAGACAAATCGTAGAACATCGAGTTGTAATGCAAATTGCAAATTTAAAACGTAAAAAGAACGAAAATTATCTTCGCTTCAAAAATGGTCATCTCGGATTTGCGTAAATTTGTGTTTTTTTTTACACAAAAATAAAAATAAAGTGGTACCTACCTACCTAGGTATGGGTTATCACTCCTCAACCACATCCAGTAGCAACGACCTTGAAGCTAATGTCACGCCGTGCCATGCATATAAATGAACGCTGCAATCTTGATTAGCCAACACGCAGTCAACCGGTTATTACTGAGCCCGTGGCGCGAGTAGCGTCCGGGCCGCCCTCAGAGACATCTCGTGAGCGGACAGGCACTTCAGCTTGCGCCGGCGTCCACAGATGGTGTGGCGGCGGAGTCCGGCCGGCGCGGCGGGCAGCGCTCGACAGACAGCGAACGGTGGCTCACCACAGGCTAGGAATGCTCCCGGCGGACCTGACCGGGGACTAATGACCGTGATTACCTGAAACAGGCGAGGCCAGGAGACATACCACGGTGGCGTGGAATCTCCCGAGTTCCCGGATGTTCCCTGATAGCGGCGCGCGCAGTGTGTAAATTCCGCTTCGCCGCACAGCACGCGCGTACCACCAGCGCTGCTCCGTCAGGGAAGATTAGGAGTCGGAACAGTACCCCTCCCCAGGTCCCCCCGGCACTGCCACCACCGGCCTTCAGCCTGGAGAGTCGACCGAGCATTCAGCCTGGAGGCTCTCCAGGCTACACGGCGAAACCGCTGCTGTAAAATTACCGCATCAGCACCTAGGTATACCCGGTCATTTGTCATTACCACAATGTGGTACAAAGGCACCGGAATCGCCATGCTTGACCCGAATTATTCACAGGGTCGAATGTTTTACGCGTCCGGCGCAAATGGCGAAATTGCCTCCAATCAGCCTCGATGTGGATTTCAGTGCAGCATCAGCGCCACTCAGATAGCATCACAATTATCCACTATAACGAGGACATCCAACAATCCACGATGAACGATGACATCCACAGGTCCACTATGAACGATGACATCCACAATCCACATGAACGGATGAACATCCACAATCCCACCGATTGAACGATGACATCCACAATCCACATTGAAACGATGACATCACAGTCCACATGAACGATGACATCCACAATCCACATGACGATGACATCCACAATCCACTATGAACGATGACATCACAGGGTCGAATGTTTTACGCGTCCGGCGCAAATGGCGAAATTGCCTCCAATCAGCCTCGATGTGATTCAGTGTCATCGCGCCACTGCAATGACATCCACAATCCACAATCCACATGAACGATGACATCCACAATCCACATGAACGATGACATCCACAGCTCAGGAGGGAAATCCGCTCAGTCCATTACTCTGGAGTACCGAGGTACCGAGGGCTGACGAGGAGCCGTCGGGCCGAGTCGCCGTGAACCCTTCCCGCTCCCTCTACTGGGGTAGAAGAGGGAGCGGGAAGGGTTCACGGTGACTTGAGAGAGTCAGCCCGAGCCACCTCGAGTCATCACGAGCTCATTGGGACCAGCCACCCTTCAGAAGAAGACGCCCTCGGAGGGCTGCCAGACGGGCGGCCCTGAGGGCTGCGATTAAAATCCACTCAGAGCTGGGTCTGCGCGGCAATCTCCGTCCAGCTCCTTCATCAGCCGCTTTCCAGCCATCACATCACCATTCCGCTGAACAAACACAATGGAGAGCATGTGAAGAATTGTCCTCCGCCACCGCCATCACTACGACCAGCTACACAACCATCACCACCACGATCGCCACTACCACTTCCCCGTCCATTTACACATACTGTGGCAATACACTATGGATTAAAGATGGATTTATCCATGAATCCACTATGGATTAAATCCACTGTGGATTAAATCCATGAATGCACCAATGCGAGTCCCCCCCCCCATCCAACCATATTGCGGCGGATTGTCCCCAGGGTTATTAATCCTCCCCAGGCAACTAGTCGCTGAGCCTCGGTGACCGAGGCTCGGTCAATGCTGCGCGTCGTACGGGGCCAATATACGACCCTGGCCCGGTATCGGCCCATTACTGCACCCCAGGGAGGTGCAGTGTGCGGTGCAGACCTCCCCAGCTGTATCGGTCCCCAGGCCCAGACTGCACTCACACACACGCCCCTGACATTAACGATAGCGATAACGACGCTGTCGTGGTGCCGCCTAAAATATGAATAAAACGCCACAGCTGTTACTTCCCCAGAGTTGCCAAGCCAATGACAGAATGTCAATAGCCCCTGATGCTGAAGAGGTCTGTGAAAAAAGACAAGTGTCAACGAGCAGATTCTAGCCTCGGCTGGATTGACAAGTTGCACTCGCAAGCAGATCCCCCCCCCCCAATCTGAATAGCGGGAGCATCTCCTGGAAACTCTCCGTGGACAGGAAGTTTCTGGAGATTCCCTCAGACCAAGGTCACAGTTCCGCCCGCGAGATTCACGGAGATCCTCCTCGAAACACCTGCCGGAGGTTCCTGGACATCCGTCATAACTAGAATGGCCCGGCTCTGCCACCGCCATGAGACAGACGAGCGGGGCTGGTGTGCGTCCTCTCACCCTGGCCAACTGCTCCGGTCCGCCGCCGTCGCAGTAATCGGATTACAGCCGGTCTGCGGGCGGGGGCGGCGGCGGCGGCGGCGGCGCGGAGGCCGCAGGGGAGACAGGTGAGGGGACGCCATCGATCCCGTCTGGTGAGGGTGTCGGCACGGGCCAGACGCCCCGCCAGCACACATTTAGCCAGGCGCTGCCGACCTGGACAGGGGGGGGGGGGGGGGGGGGGGGGGGACACACGACACGCCCCCTATAACGCGTCACCCCGTCGGCCCGCCTGTCACATGCGCTCACGCACAGGGCCAGCCTGTTAGGTGGAAGGTTCCTCGTTAAGTTTTGAAGTTCCCGTTAGGTGGAAGTTTCTTCGTCGGGTGGAGGCCTTTTAGTCAGATGGAGATGTTAAATCTTTGTAGTCAGTCCCTCATCGCGTGAAGGTTCCCTCGTGAGTCGTCAGGTGGAGATTACCTCCTCAGCACAGCTCCTTTCTTCCACGCGGCAGATTCACCGGAGTAAATCCCTCATCAAAACGAAACACGAACTATGGTAAGGGAGAGCGTGACGGTTAACACCAGCTCGGTAAAAACAGGTAATTACCAGCCGTAATTGGCATAATGAATTGGACTATTATTCTCCTATGTATGGCGCCATATTTTCGGAAAGAAACGGCGATGTTTTATTCCAGGGTGGGATGTCGTAATATAAACATAACAGCAAAAAGTCGCATATACCTATCCATTGTGCTTCACAATGGCTTACTTTATGGCACGCAACACCGTAATTACGTCCTACATTGCGTCATTAATATTCAAGAATCCACACTCTGCCTGTTATGGCCTCAACGTAGCTTTATACGGTGCACACATCACTGTCCCATAAACAGTATGGCCCCATAATGTGCGTGTCGGACGGGACAAAGACAGACGCGTGGTGCCGTGCGCTGCCAGGACCTGCCGTGCGCTGCCAGGACCTTACGTCAAGTAGGTCGTAGGTAGCGCACCATACTGAGGTGACAGGTGTGTCATACCGGGGTGACAGGTGTGTCATACCGGGATGACAGGTGTGTCATACTGGGGTGACAGGTGTGTCATACTGGGATGACAGGTGTGTCATACTGAGGTGACAGGTGAGCAGAGGCTGCCGGCAGTAGGGTCAGTCAGGTGTCGAGAGAAGCAGTGTTCCTGCTGACAGCCACACAACGTGCATCACCGACAGGTGATGACACGACGTGTGTGTGGGAGGGGGACACAGGTGATGGACCAGAAAGAGTAGAATGGATTCAGCACGACACCAATGTCTGTTTCGCACTTAGCCAGCAAATCACATACGGGATGACGACAGGAAGTCTGGGTAAGAAATGTCTGGGTAGTGGTTTCGGGTAGAAGATAATATCCAGGGCAGCAGAAACACAGTCAGTAGCTCCGGGGCCGACAACTCTGACGACTCCGAACGCTGACTCCGACCGCATACGGCCACGACCGCTGCGTCCAATCACACCGCGCGGAGGACCAGGGGCGTGCCACCGACACCGCAGCAGCCGACTAACCCTGCTCAGCGCCGCAGAGCACGCAGTCGTCACAGACCTGTGGGCAGGAAATCCGCCAGCTGAACAGCAGCACGGCACCTCACCAGGCCAAGGTCGGTCCTCGCCAGGGCATGAACGGTGAACAGCCGGGGCGCCGCCTCCCGGCTCATGGCAGGGACAATACGTCACACAGGCGCAGTGGAGTGCTCTCCGACCTCGGCTCAGTATTCACTCATCAGTGAGGCGCGGCGTCGGGAAACAGAGCAGGGTGCAGTCCTGTGCCTCGCTGAATTCAGCGTGCCGCGCTCTGTTAAAGCTTTCAGAGCGAGCAGCGCTATTCTTATGTTTAAGTGCTTCCTGTCATTTGACAAATTCAAAATGATGCACTATACAAATATCATCGTTTTAATTTTATGTCAGGCATTCATTGCCTGAAGACATAGATGATTCGAAGGATCACTTCAGGACATACACGCCACCGCAGCGGCGTGTATGTCAGTGACAGGGACGGCGGTGCACCGCCGTCCCTGTCTGTGAATATGAAGGCAGCTCGCTCCAGTGCTACCATTCATCTACCGTCAGCTACCCAGCCTGACACCGCACTGGCCTCCGATACCGTGAGAACGTATCACGAGTCCCCGCCCAAACAAGGTCACGGCGAGTGTCAACGACGTCACTGTGAGCCAGAACCGCCGCAGTGTCGTGGCGCGTCAGTCTCACACGTCTTGTGTCTCGTAGCCGCAGATGAAGGGGTAATTATGTGGCGTGCTGGGCTCCACACGCTCCCGGTCGACGCACACGCACCCGGGGCGTGCCGCCCGGCGCCGATGAATAACCAATAGAGGGCGCAGTGGGCGCGCCCCGACGGTGTCATATATGTCACACTGCGGGTATTGTCGGCAGTAGACACAAGACACTGAGTGATGGAGCGGGGCAGACACTGAGTGATGGAGCGGGGTACGACGGCACGGTGGAGTGAATGGGCAGCATTGTGGGGCAGCCACAGTCTCATCCTCCTGGGGACAGGGCCATTCAGCATATAGCGTCACCCTAGAAAGTATTCACTGTTCGAGCACTTTGTTTTGTGGCAAATAAGAATTGCATTTGTAAAAACATTCACTTTCTCTACCACTCAACCTCTCCCTTCCTGCACTACGATTACCTGTACCCCCCCCCCACACACAACACACAAAGCGTCATAACAGCACCCATGCATCATGCCTTCACGCAGACTGCCGAGTGGCGAACACAGCTGGACTCGAGACCTTGACCTCTCACTTTCAGCCAACCACGCCCTCTCAACCTGGGGGTCAGAGTCGGCAGACAGACTGCAGAGGAACCGGCAGAGGAGCCAGCAGCACGGAATGAGCTTCACGCAGCACCCGAGAGAAGGCTAAGGTGACTTCCCTGCGGTCGCACTGGCAACGGCAGTCCCACCTTCCCGATCTGCACAGGTTCGACCTACACTTCCTCCACCAGCGTCCAGCACGACCACTGGGCAAAACGCAGCACCAGACTCGCGTCCACCATTAGCTGCACTGGCGCGACCCACGACCTGGGCGCGACCTTCACTTCCTACACCGACGTCCGGCGGCGGCACGACCACTGGGCAAAACGCAGCACCAGACACGCGTCCCCGCTCACCAGTGCTAAGTGCACCGAGACCCGCCAGTGAGCACAGGGAGGAACACGAGACGCACGCGTCCGGCGCAGCACCAGGCCGCTGATGTACCAGACCGCTGATGTACCACAGCTCAGTATGTCGGTCCGTCCCGAGCGCGGCCACAGTACGGCGGCTGATGTACCACAGCTCGCTATGCCGGCCCGTGCCACGCGGCGGCCTCAGTAACGGCGGACGCAGCGCGCCAATCAAATTCAAACGGACGTCCAAACAAAGGTCGCACGCCCGTCAGCCACGTGACTTCACATCCAGTCGGTTACTAACATGGTAACATCACGGCAGGGGCGGAGACCTACAGCTGTCACGCCACGCCTGGAGTGTCAGCGACAAGCTCCTAACATTGATATCGTATACTTTGTCAGCACTAAGTCAACTTGACAGGTCTAGACCGCAAGCGACGAGCTTTTAGTGCCGACTATGTCTGCTTTGTCAGCTCTGGGTCATAGGGCGATGCTCGTTATGAGTTAATAATACTGTGCTTGGTGCTTCTGAAATGCACAATACTAAGCCGGACAGGGTCGTGACCCAAAGAACTCGTTTGGAGTTAATCCGGTTGTGTCAGCACTCAGCATGGTTACACAATGCATTCCACAGAGCCAGTTGGTAGGTGAGGCGCACTTCCTCCTGACAGCAGCTGCATATACCTACAGACGCTGCAGCGAGCAGTCGCTGTCACTGGTTTGGCTGCGAGTCTTATTTTAGAGACATTTTATTTAAATAAATATGTTAGCATTGCAGAAGCAAAAGTGCAACAAATGATGTCGCATCGGTCACCTGACAAGACTATGTTCTGCATAAAGCAGCAGACGTTTTGACAATTTTAGTCCGAACTTTAACAGTCAACACTAATGCAAAACGTAACGCTAAGCACTTACTCAAATAAATTGTCAACCTCCAACTTCGATAAACTGTACTTCGCATCTGAAAATTAACATTTCCTTGACATCCGACATCACATATGTACACAGCATCACCATACCCCCCCCCATTCCTCACACACGAATAGGGCACGACTAACACCACCCCTTCACACTTCACTGCAGCGCGTCACCGCGGTGACGCGCTGACGCCTCCGAAACCGTCACCGTCTCCGTCAACTCAGAGCCGTCATCTGAAGATTTAATAGGACGGGATCAGGCTGCGGCTGCTGAGCTGGACAAAAACGTCTCCGCCTGGCCGCACCACACGTGTGGTGTGCACATTCAACGTGATAACACGGCGTGATAACACGCACACTGAACGTGATAACACAGCACACTGAACGTGATGACACAGCACACTGAACGTGATAACACAGCACACTGTGATGACACAGCACACTGAACGTGATGACGCAGCACACTGAACGTGATGACACAGCACACTGAACGTGATGACACAGCGGTCCTCGCCTCAGCGCACAGCGCCCCACAGCACGTGATAACCACCCGACTAACGAGCGAAAGAGCTGGGCACAGCGGGGTATGACGTCACCGCTCCGGTCAGGATTATGTGACGTCATCGGTCAGGTTAACACACGTCAGGGATATATGACGTCATCAGTCAGAGCAGGTCAAACTGTCTGTGGACGGCTGAACAATGGTTCAGCCTAACAATGAGAAACAAGCTTGATACAATGAGGACAGCCAAATACGCAACGTCCATTTATCGTCACAACGTCTTAAACGAGAGTGGACCTACGGGGAAATCGCCATGACGACATATAGTGTCTGTCGCAGTCAATTGTGTTTGTCATGGTGTAATTAAAATTAGCCACTCGTGCTGATACTACATGTAAGAAGGATGGCACAGCTAATGTCACGGCTACAACACATGCCTATCGATATGGACATTTGGCATGCACTGTTGTTACTGTCTGAAGGCGAAGTCGTGTTGAAGGGTAAGACAATGATGTATGGAATAATCCCAGCATATCACCTCATCTGTTATGCAAGAGACTGTCTTCATTGTAATATGATCCAGAGATAAAGCCAGTGTGACAGCCCTGTAACAAGTGCATTACAACATTGTAATATGATCCAGAGATAAAACCAGTGTGACAGCCCTGTAAGTTGTAACAAGTGCATTACAACACGGTACAACAATATATACCAGATACAATGATCGTTGTTCTTCAGGAGCAAAGAAACTTAAGGCATTGAAAACGCCTCTCTGACTTTAAATGACACAGATATTGCAAAATGCACCACAGTAGGTACGTACTACGTATATTACATATTGTCAGTATTATGAAAAAGAAGACGCAAAGCTGTGTAGCTTTATTAAGTGTGACACAGGCACAGGCAGAAAACAGCTCCTAAGAAATCCTTGTTTTTGAATTATTAAAAAAAAAGATTTCTTTGATGTAGCCTCAGCCCCCATACTAGCGCGTTCGTTAGGCGTTAGTTGCCTGGCATCCGGTTGCGAACGAACCGTTCCCGGGGGGATAGCGTGACGGCTTAGTTGTATAATTCACCGGGACCTTGATGGTGTACACAAAGTCGCGTGCAGTGGAGAAAGTTCCGGCTGAAAAGCTTGCATAATAATAAGAAAGTCGACTTTGGCTGCTGTTTAGAGTCGTTAAACAGCATAGCGCTTTAAACTAACAGGGCTTCAACAGCAGCTCGTTGAAAAATATGGTTTGGCTTTGGAAAAATACCTGTCTCTCAAATTAGTTACTGAATTAGGAACGTCTGCCGGGCTTACTTTTTGCAGATGTATGGAAACTCGAGGACAGATGACGAGGACAAATGACTGGTCAATCATTGTTCAGATGTCCCTTCTCCCTGTTCATCTGCCTGCAAACTCAGTATCTACGCGGTTAGGGCTTTTCGAAATATTGAAATACTGAAAGCACTGAGCCGTTCTTAGCGTTATTGGGTTGAGCGCTCCAAACGGAAAGGTAAATCGAACACTTCACGAGGTATTCACGAGATATCGAAGGTGACCAAACCCAAAACAGACGGTACCTTCCTACTGCTCCGGACATCACAATCGACATTCTAAGGAGATATAGCAGAAAGTCTCGCCACAAACCACACAATCACTGCCACAACTCCGCGTGCCGAAAACAGACCCCACACGGGACAGTATCTCGTGTCATCTGGCGGTCCTTCAGGCCCTCCACAGCCGCGAGTCAATGACACCAGACCATTGACGCGAGCGAGCGGGCTCATTGAGAGTCATTTCCCGCCGATGTTGGGTGGTAATGGAGGCGGTCTTCAGTCCGCGGAGGCGCACCACCCACAAACGCAGGCGGGAGGTCGACAAACAGGCTCAGTGTGCTCCAGCTGGGCTTCTCATGCGACAGAGCGGCAGGTAAGCACCTCAAGAGAGCGAATATCTAATGCTGCGCGCATGACACCTGTCAGTCCTCATAGACGCGGCCACTCCAGGACGCGTGCGGAAACGACCCTCGAATGCAAAGTCCGGTACACTGCGTCCATTAGCCCGCCGCGAGAGGCGTCACTTTCTCCACCGGCTGGCGGCCGGCCGTTGGGAGCGACTTCCGCCGTTGAGAATGATCTATACCTACGCCCCCCATCTCTCAGAGCTGCCATAATCACCCTCCACCCTGCCCCCGCTGCCGCCGCCGCCACAGTCGCTCCGTTTCGTCTCGGCGGCGACCCAGGGCAGATCCGTCGTTCATCTACAGATGCCGCCTCACGGCGAGGCACTATTACGCCGGGAATCAACACAGATGACGACAGATAACGAGACGGAACACGCCGCCCGCGCTCTGAGAAAGTTGTTTGTTTCGGGAACAGGAGTCGGGGTCGTCTCCGGAGCAAAGGGTACGCGTAATCCACCGATAACCGGCCGTTAATGCTGGTGGATGATGTAACGCCCGTTTAAAGCGTCATGGGACGCACAGCTGGAGGCCCGTAGGGTGATGATGCTCGGGTCAGGAGTCAGGAGAGGTATGTGGGATGCGGGGTTCATCATGGCCACTCGCCGGAAACCCAGAGGCGCTCTGGCAAGTTCTTCCCGGCTAAGAGAACCATAAGGTGAAGGTGGATAAAATGATTGCAGTAATCTAGCCAGAAATAATGGTCGTTCACCGTTTCCACACAGCAGGAAAGGGCAAGGGCGGATCCAGGGGGGCCAAAGGGGCCATGCCCCCCCCGCCAGAAAACCACCGTCCAATTACAATCGGTCACCATTGGCACACATCTTCCTTAAGTTTTTGTCCGTAACTAAGCAACTTGGTACTAGAGAAAGTTTGTTCTAAATGTTTATTGATAAAGCAAGCGAAATCCGATGAGTTTTCAGAATTATGCGATAATTTTTGGAATTTGCCCCCCCCCATACTGTCAAAATCACACTTTCTGGATCCACCACTGGGAAAGGGTATGCAAATGTTTCCAATATTTCCTATTTTGACAGGTTTTCACAGTCAATATATTTCAAACAACTGTTGCGCACGCTTCTACACTCTACAGTTGCCAAAGGTTATGCCTTAGCTACAACAAACTTTGTCACAGTTCCTATTCACCTTTGACTTGCTGGGAAGACTAAGGTGGAGAAACACTAAGATAGTGTGGGAGAATTTCACGTCGAGTCATTGTCCGCTACGCTGCATACATATTCGCCAACACTTCACAGTGGGACAATGGCACCGACGGGTTTCCTGCTGGGCAAAACACGTCCGTCTCTGGAACACCTCCTAACCGGCCCATTCTAGAGACTTATATTTCAGACAGAACAGATGACATCAGAAGACACCGAACATTGTCGCTACGCTGCTGTGTAACTCCTGCCGATGGTTTGGCGATGGTTTCCACACGGCACCGAGAACACTGTCCAGGGGTGGAACTTTATATCTCTTGCGGAGGGCCCGAGGCCCCCCCCCCCCAATGATTACAAATTGTAACATTAGGCCTATGACGTTGCATGGTAAGAACTGAGTTAAAATCTATCAAATTAACATTAGGGCCCCCCCCCCCCGAGCGATTTCATAAAGTTCCGCTTGTGACACTGTCACTAGTACAACACGCGTATTTCGGTCCCGCATTCTAATTGTCACCGGCTAGTACATACTTAGGGAGACATAAAATCAGAAGAAAAAAATGCTTTGGAAAATTCGGCTTGGGGCATCGTCTATATTGGTGATCGTCAACCCGGTTTTCTGAACGTTTTGTCAAAATTGATTTTGTGATAGAAAAAATGAGGAATCCATAAGATCAACATTTCCAAAAGTTTGAATTTTGGTCGTGTTTTACATTTTCTAACAGGTTTTTATTGATCAGTTTGATTTTCAAACATATTCAAAAACCGAAAGATATAGCATTGCAGAACCAAGTGTGGACGATGCACAAACAGAATTCCAAAAGCAATATCTATTTTTCTAACTGACATGTCTCCATAGTCCATAAGTACTAGCCGGTGACGATTAGAATGCGGGAAGCCGAAATACGCGTCCACACCGCGGAATGACAGGTGCCACCGGCCATGACAGCCAGCGGGGGCGGGGGCGGCCATGACAGCCGGCGAGGGCGGGGGCGGTCATGACAGCCGGCGGGGCGGCCATGACAGCCGGCGAGGGCGGGGGCGGCCATGACAGTGACCGTGCGCCCCTCTGGCGACCTTCACGGTGGCCGAGCCCATGCCTCGACAGCTGGCGTCCCGGCGCGGCGCGACCCCGCGGTTAACCCCTCCTGATCGCCAGCTGATAGTCGGGTGGATCTGAGGGGAGCGCTGGTAACGAGAGGTGCCACCTGGCGTGACAAACCAGTAGCGCCACTCGGGCTGCACGGAAGCGCCCCCTGTCCCGTGTTTGTGGTATGATTACAGAGGCCAACATCATCTAACATCGATGTATATCAGAATCATTTGTCACCCCGTAAAGCTAGTGGTCAGCCACATGAACAACGCAAACGCACCATTACAGCAATTTGCGTACGCACAGCATGTGCGATCTTTCGACAGGCGACTTTTTGCCACCCGCAAAACACTCAATCGCTCATCCCGGTCACGACTTTCCGTTAATACCGTTGATATGATCGCCATGCCAAACGTGATTTGGCTAGCGTGTGACCAAGACAAACTAGAAGGATAGAAACGACCTCAACACACATTACGTAACCCTGCTTTGGCTTGCATCATAAAACAGGATTCACAAAGCAACGGATCACAAAGGTTCGAGACAAACGCGCCGAAACCCACGAACTCACAACCACCTCAAGTGGTCCACCGAAAGGCATCGAACCCTTCAACCTACGGATGCTTCTAAGCGTTTACCTACTTGTTACCAAATACCAGCTACCACCATCTTGAAATGCATATAGCTCGCAGGTTCGAATGTCTCGATTCCCTTGATTTGTATATTTGCAATATTTCTTTGTTTGTAATATACTTATTTAATATTTGTATCGCAGAAGCCAGCGCCTGTAAACACCCTCACGGATGGGAGTATCCGACTGAGGCCCGAGAAATCGACTGTCGGCCGATTCGCGTCTGACATACGTCACCAGACAAGCCTTTAGCGATCTGTATTTAGACTGGGTTCCAGCAGGCTGACAGACAGGCTGCGTTGTCTGACCGATGGCTGTGTTGTCTGCTGTGTTGTCTGACAGACAGGCCGGTCAAACAGCCGTCTGCCAACCCGAAGGTCGGGCCACAACACACGGTGCATGTCAAGCCTGTATAGAGTATACCGCACACTATCACAAAACAGACAACCGTGTCCCCTGAATGTTCGAGTAGAAGGCAACGGACAGTGAAAGGCAACACGACTGACAGCGAGATGATCAACGCGTTATGTCAGGGTCGTGCATGGACAAACAATAATGACGTAAGTTGAGACAAAGGCCTTCTAAGCGCATAGTGCATAACGCATACTCCGCGTATGTACTTTTCGCGGCGTTATGCATTATGCAGGAAAGGTGATTGAACCCACGCGTATGAAGGCTTTTCGCCGGTGCATTATGCAGGAAAGGTGATTGAACCCACGCGTATGAAGCTTTTCGCCGGTGCACCGGTGAGAAGCCTCATACGCGTGGGTTTTATCGCCTTTCCTCGCCGTAGCTACCGCGAGGAGAGGCCTGCATTGCAATGACAGAGGAAGCCGTATCTTAAGCCGTAGTACGGCTGCAACCGGGCGTTGATCTCATCTGAGCCAGGATGGTGTCAGGTCACCAGGTCACCAGCTCGGGAGGCATGTCAGGTGAGCAGGGTACAGGAACATATCCGATCCCGTGCCTATCCCCGTATAAATGGAGCAGCAGCAGACTGGGGTAGGGGGTTGTAGCAAACCACCCACCCACCACACCAGGTTACCAGCAGGACTGACGGGGTCGCTCTCTTCCAGTACAGTAAATAATAAATAATTCGGGCTAGTCAACGACAAATACAATGCCTAGATGCCAGACCACGGACTTGTTGCCAGTTTACCAAAGGAGTTCAGTACATACTGATCAGTGATCATACCTACTAGTTACTACACTGAAAAAAACGGTTTGAGACGCACGAGACCCGGAGGCTACTTTACGTAAGTAAAGTTGGAATGTTTGGAGAATCAGTAAACGAGATCATGGGAGTTCCTTTTAGGCGTCTGCAGGTTCTCCGCAGACTCTCAATAATGAGAAGTGACACGTTCATCAGAGACGGTTGGGTGAGAATGCCCAAACGTTTCGTATGATTAGTTCACCGTTTATCATATGAGTAGTTTGGACCGTCTTAAATTCGAAATAATCCGCCGCAACGGGAATCGAACCCGGTGCCCCCGCATGAGAGGCGACTATGTTACCACCGAGCTACCGACCACTGAAGGTATGGCAACCGTATTGGCATATGATTGTAGAATAGACTTATCCATCCGCACATGAGAAGTGTGCGGTTATTCAATTGAAAAATGTATATTATGTCGAGCCGCTCTTCCTCAAGTTAAGAGTATGAATAATTTTGAGTTACGTGCGGCTTATCAATGTTGCATTGCGAGCCTCTCCTCATCGAACGAAAGGCCTATTTCTCAGCGTTTATTTTTAGGACCCACAAAGTCTTCAAGGGGAGAGGATGAGGCGGCAACAGTGCTTCAAAAGAGTGGTTTGAG